>JARQAC010000012.1:6600000-6848691 GCA_036172945.1 Meloidogyne incognita | reverse complement strand
TCTAAGTGCCCTACTGTCTACACCTATTGAATAACAACCCCTGCCTTTGGATATAACTCGGAGGTATGAAAGCCTGAACCTATGGAGAGATTTTTTTTGCGCAAGGGGGGGCGGTCTGTTCAGTGCGGGATATTCAGTGCGGGTCATTTTTAGTGTGGACGAAATAGGGAGTGACGTTTTGTCCGGGGGCGTTTGTTTTGTCCGGGCATTTTGGGAAGTGACGTTTTGTCCGGGGCGTTTTGGGAGTGACGTTTTGTCCGGGGCATTTTGGGGAGTTACATTTGTGTCAGACTTGGGATAGGTGGAAGACAGGGGTCTTATAAAATGGGTATAGACAGTAGAGCACCATGTTGGACCCGGGGAGTATTAAAGTACCGTGGAGGGGCCCGAGGTGTCATGAGAGTCGGTTGGCAGGAGCCATTGAGTTGTAGACGACTGGCAGGATCAGTTGAAGTTGTAGAAGGAGCAGTTGAAGTTGTAGACGACTGGCAGGATCAGTTGAAGTTGTAGACGTCTGGCAGGAGCAGTTGAAGTTGTAGAAGGACCGTTGAAGTGCAGAAAGGGGGGGGTTCTAATCAAATCTAAGGTCTAAGTGCCCTACTGTCTACACCTATTGAATAACAACCCCTGCCTTTGGATATAACTCGGAGGTATGAAAGCCTGAACCTATGGAGAGGATTTCTTGAAAAAGGGGGGTCAGTCAGTTCCAGTGCAGGATTTTCAGTGCGGGTCATTTTTAGTGTGGACCAAATAGGGAGTGACGTTTTGTCCGGGGCATTTTGGGGAGTGACGTTTTGTCCGGGGCATTTTGGGAGATGACGTTTTGTCCAGGCATTTTGGGAAGTGACGTTTTGTCCGGGGCATTTTGGGAAGTGACGTTTTGTCCGGGGCATTTTGGGGGTGACATTTGGGTCAGACTTGGGATTGGTGGGAAACCAGGGGTCTTACAAAATAGGTGTGGACAGTAGAGTACCTTGTTGGACCCGGGGTTGTAGTAAAGTACCGTGGAGGGCCCGGGGGTCGTGGAAGTCGGTTCAGGAGTAGTTGTAGACGTCTGGCAGAATCAGTTGAAGTTGTAGAAGGACCAGTTGAAGTTGTAGACGGCTGGCAGGGAGCGGTTGAAGTTGTAGACGTCTGGCAGGAGCAGTTGAAGTTGTAGAAGGACCGTTGAAGTGCGGGAAGGGGGGGGTTCTAATCAAATCTAAGATCTAAGTGCCCTACTGTCTACACCTGACCGAATAACAACCCCTGCCTTTGGATATAACTCGGAGGTATAGAAAGCCTGAACCTATGGAGAGGATTTCTTGAAAAGGGGGGTCGGTCAGTTCAGTGCGGAGATTTTCAGTGCGGGTCATTTTTAGTGTGGACGGAAATAGGGAGTGACGTTTTGTCCGGGGCATTTTCAGGGAAGTGACGTTTTGTCCGGGGCATTTTAGGAAGTGACGTTTTGTCCGGGCATTTTGGGAAGTGACGTTTTGTCCGAGGCATTTTGGGAAGTGACGTTTTGTCCGGGGCATTTTGAGGTGACATTTGGGTCAGACTTGGGATTGGTGGAAGACAGGGGTCTTACAAAATAGGTGTGGACAGTAGAGTACCTTGTTGGACCCGGGGTTGTATTAAAGTACCGTGGAGGGGCTGGGGGTCGTCAGAGTCGGTTCAGGAGTAAGTTGTAGACGTCTGGCAGGAGCAGTTGAAGTTGTAGAAGGAGTTACGTTGAAGTTGTAGGAGCAGCTGGCAGGGAGCAGTTTGAAGTTGTAGACGTCTGGCAGGAGCAGTTGAAGTTGTAGAAGGACCGTTGAAGTGCAGGGAAAGGGGGGGGGGTTCTAATCAAATCTAAGGTCTAAGTGCCCTACTGTCTACACCTATTGAATAACAACCCCTGCCTTTGGATATAACTCGGAGGTATGAAAGCCTGAACCTATGGAGAGGATTTCTTGAAAAAGGGGGGTCAGTCAGTTCAGTGCAGGATTTTCAGTGCGGGTCATTTTTAGTGTGGACAGAGAATAGGGAGTGACGTTTTGTCCGGGGCATTTTGGGGAGTAGCGTTTTGTCCGGGGCATTTTGGGAAGTGACGTTTTGTCCGGGCATTTTGGGAAGTGACGTTTTTGTCCGGGGCATTTTGGGAAGTGACGTTTTGTCCGGGGCATTTTGGGGAGTGACATTTTGGGTCAGACTTGGGATTGGTGGAAGACGGGGGTCTTACAAAATAGGTGTGGACAGTAGAGTACCTTGTTGGACCCAGGGTTGTATTAAAGTACCGTGGAGGGCCCGGGGGTCATTAGAGTCGGTTCAGGAGTAGTTGTAGATACGTCTGACAGGAGCAGTTGAAGTTGTAGACGTCTGGCAGGAGCAGTTGAAATTGTAGACGTCTGGCAGGGGCCATTGAAGTTGTAGACGTCTGGCAGGAGCAGTTGAAGTTGTAGAAGGACCGTTGAAGTTCAGGAAGACGGGAGGGGGGGGGTCTAATCAAATCTAAGGTCTAAGTGCCCTACTGTCTACACCTATTGAATAAGAACCCGTGCCTTTGGATATAACTCGGAGGTATGAAAGCCTGAACCTATGGAGAGGATTTCTTGAAAAAGGGGGGTCAGTCAGTTCAGTGCAGAGTTTTCAGTGCAGGTCATTTTTGGTGTGGACGAAATAGGGAGTGACGTTTTGTCAGGGGCATTTGGGGAGTGACGTTTTGTCCGAAATTTGGGAAGTGACGTTTTGTCCGGGCATTTTGGGAAGTGACGTTTTGTCCGGGGCATTTTGGGAAGTGACGTTTTGTCCGGGGCATTTTGAGGGAGTGACATTTGGGTCAGACTTGGGATTGGTGGAAGACAGGGGTCTTACAAAATAGGTGTGGACAGTAGGGAGTACCTTGTTGGACCCGGGGTTGTATTAAAGTACCGTGGAGGGAGCCCAGGGGTCATTAGAAGTCGGTTCAGGAGTAGTTGTAGACGTCTGGCAGGAGCAGTTGAAGTTGTAGAAGGACCAGTTGAAGTTGTAGACGGCTGGCAGGAGCGGTTGAAGTTGTAGACGTCTGGCAGGGAGCAGTTGAAGTTGTAGAAGGACCGTTGAAGTGCGGGAAGGGGGGGGGGTTCTAAATCAAATCTAAGGTCTAAGTGCCCTACTGTCTACACCTGTGCTGAATAAACAACCCCTGCCTTTGGATATAACTCGGAGGTATGAAAGCCTGAACCTATGGAGAGGATTTCTTGAAAAAGGGGGGTCGGTCAGTTCAGTGCGGGATTTTCAGTGCGGGTCATTTTTAGTGTGGACGAAATAGGTGAGTGACGCTCTTTGTCCGGGGCATTTTGGGGAGTGACGTTTTGTCCGGGGCATTTTGGGAAGTGACGTTTTGTCCGGGCATTTTGGGAAGTGACGTTTTGTCCGGGGGCATTTTGGGGAAGTGACGTTTTGTCCGGGGCATTTTGGGGAGTGACATTTGGGTCAGACTTGGGATTGGTGGAAGACAGGGGTCTCTACAAAATAGGTGTGGACAGTAGAGTACCTTGTTGGACCCGGGGTTGTATTAAAGTACCGTGGAGGGGCTCGGGGGTCATTAGAGTCGGTTCAGGAGTAGTTGTAGACGTCTGGCAGGAGCAGTTGAAGTTGTAGAAGGACCGTTGAAGTTGTAGACGGCTGGCAGGAGCAGTTGAAGTTGTAGACGTCTGGCAGTGTGAGCAGTTGAAGTTGTAGTGAAGGACCGTTGAAGTGCGGGAAGGGGGGGGGGTTCTAATCAAATCTAAGGTCTTAATTGCCCTACTGTCTACACCTAGTGAATAACCACCCCTGCCGTTGGAGATCACTCGGAGGTATGAAAGCCTGCACCTATGGAGAGGATTTTTTGAAAAAGGGGGTCGGTCAGTTCAGTGCGGGATTTTCAGTGCGGGTCATTTTTAGTGTGGACGAAATAGGGAGTGACGTTTTGTCCGGGGCATTTTGGGAAGTGACGTTTTGTCCGGGGCATTTTGGGAAGTGACGTTTTGTCCGGGCATTTTGGGGAGTGACGTTTTGTCCGGGGCATTTTGGGAAGTGACGTTTTGTCCGGGGCATTTTGGGGAGTGACATTTGGGTCAGACTTGGGGATCAAGTAGTGAGAAAGACAGGGTCCTACAAAATAGGTGTGGACAGTAGAGTGACCTTGTTGGACCCGGGGTTGTATTAAAGTACCGTGGAGGGAGCCCAAGGGGTCATTAGAGTCGGTTCAGGAGTAGTTGTAGACGTCTGGCAGGAGCAGTTGAAGTTGTAGAAAGGACCGTTGAGAAGTTGTAGACGGCTGGCAGGAGAGCGGTTGAAGTTGTAGACGTCTGGCAGGAGCAGTTGAAAAGTTGTAGGAAGGACCGTTGGAAGTGCGGGAAGAAGGGGGTTCTAATCAAATCTAAGGTCTAAGTGCCCTACTGTCTACACCTATTGAGATAACAACCCCTGCCTTTGGATATAACTCGGAGGTATGGGAAAGCCTGAACCTATGGGAGAGGATTTCTTGAAAAAGGGGGTCGGTCAGTTCAGTGCGGGATTTTCAGTGCAAGAGTCAGTTTTTAGTGTGGACGAAATAGGAGAGTGACGTTTTGTCCGGGGCATTTTGGGGAGTGACGTTTTGTCCGGGGCATTTTGGGAAGTGACGTTTTTAAGTCCGGGCATTTTGGGAAGTGACGTTTTGTCCGGGGTGGGCATTTGGGAAGTGACGTTTTGTCCGGGGCATTTTGGGGAGTGACATTTTGGGTCAGAACTTGGGATTGGTGGAAGACATGGGGTGCTTACAAAATAGGTGTGGACAGTAGAGTACCTTGTTGGACCCGGGGTTGTATTAAAGAAGTACCGTGGAGGGCCCGGGGGTCATTAGAGTCGGTTCAGGAGTAGTTGTAGACGTCTGGCAGGGAGCAGTTGAAGTTGTAGAAAGGACCGTTGAAGTTAAAGACGGCTGGCAGGAGCAGTTGAAGTTGTAGACGTCTGGCAGGAGCAGTTGAAGTTGTAGAAGGACCGTTGAAGTGCGGGAAGGGGGGGGGGGTTCTAATCAAATCTAAGGTCTAAGTGCCCTACTGTCTACACCTATTGAATAACAACCCCTGCCTTTGGGATATAACTCGAGGTATGAAAGCCTGAACCTATGGAGAGGATTTCTTGAAAAAGGGGGTCGGTCAGTTCAGTGTGGGATTTTCAGTGCGGGTCATTTTTAGTGTGGACGAAATAGGGAGTGACGTTTTGTCCGGGGCATTTTGGGGAGTGACGTTTTGTCCGGGGCATTTTGGGAAGTGACGTTTTGTCCGGCATTTTGGGAAGTGACGTTTTGTCCGGGGCATTTTGGGAAGTGACGTTTTGTCCGGGGCATTTTTGGGGAAGTGACATTTGGGTCAGACTTGGGATTGGTGGAAGACAGGGGTCTTACAAAATAGGTTAATGGACAGGTAGAGTACCTTGTTGGACCCGGGGTTGTATTAAAGTACCGTGCGGAGGGGCCCGGGGGGTCATTAGAGTCGGTTCAGGAGTAGTTGTAGACGTCTGGCAGGAGCAGTTGAAGTTGTAGAAGGGACCGTTGAAGTTGTAGACGGCTGGCGAGGAGCGGTTGAAGTTGTAGACGTCTGGCAGGAGCAGCATGCTGAAGTTGTAGAAGGACCGTTGAAGTGCGGAAAGGGGGGGGTTCTAATCAAATCTAAGGTCTAAGTGCCCTACTGTCTACACCTATTGAATAACAACCCCTGCCTTTGGATATAACTCGGAGGTATGAAAGCCTGAACCTATGGAGAGGATTTCTTGAAAAAGGGGGGTCGGTCAGTTCAGTGCGGGATTTTCAGTGCGGGTCATTTTTAGTGTGGACGAAATAGGGAGTGACGTTTTGTCCGGGGCATTTTGGGGAGTGACGTTTTGTCCGGGGCATTTTGGGAAGTGACGTTTTGTCCGGGCATTTTGGGAAGTGACGTTTTGTCCGGGGCATTTTGGGAAGTGACGTTTTGTCCGGGGCATTTTGGGGAGTGACATTTGGGTCAGACTTGGGATTGGTGGAAGACAGGGGTCTTACAAAATAGGTGTGGACAGTAGAGTACCTTGTTGGACCCGGGGTTGTATTAAAGTACCGTGGAGGGGCCCGGGGTCATTAGAGTCGGTTCAGGAGTAGTTGTAGACGTCTGGCAGGAGCAGTTGAAGTTGTAGAAGGACCGTTGAAGTTGTAGACGGCTGGCAGGAGCGGTTGAAGTTGTAGACGTCTGGCAGGAGCAGTTGAAGTTGTAGAAGGACCGTTGAAGTGCGGGAAGGGGGGGGCCCTTCTAATCAAATCTAAGGTCTAAGTGCCCTACTGTCTACACCTATTGAATAACAACCCCTGCCTTTGGATATAACTCGGAGGTATGAAAGCCTGAACCTATGGAGAGGATTTCTTGAAAAAGGGGGTCGGTCAGTTCAGTGCGGGATTTTCAGTGCGGGTCATTTTTAGTGTGGACGAAATAGGGAGTGACGTTTTGTCCGGGGCATTTTGGGGAGTGACGTTTTGTCCGGGGCATTTTGGGAAGTGACGTTTTGTCCGGGCATTTTGGGAAGTGACGTTTTGTCCGGGGCATTTTGGGAAGTGACGTTTTGTCCGGGGCATTTTGGGGAGTGACATTTGGGTCAGACTTGGGATTGGTGGAAGACAGGGGTCTTACAAAATAGGTGTGGACAGTAGAGTACCTTGTTGGACCCGGGGTTGTATTAAAGTACCGTGGAGGGGCCCGGGGGTCATTAGAGTCGGTTCAGGAGTAGTTGTAGACGTCTGGCAGGAGCAGTTGAAGTTGTAGAAGGACCGTTGAAGTTGTAGACGGCTGGCAGGAGCGGTTGAAGTTGTAGACGTCTGGCAGGAGCAGTTGAAGTTGTAGAAGGACCGTTGAAGTGCGGGAAGGGGGGTTCTAATCAAATCTAAGGTCTAAGTGCCCTACAGTCTACCCCTAATGAATAACAACCCCTACCTTTGGATATAACTAGGAGGTATGAAAGCCTGAACCTATGGAGAGGATTTCTTGAAAAAGGGGGTCGGTCAGTTCAGTGCGGGATTTTCAGTGCGGGTCATTTTTAGTGTGGACGAAATAGGGAGTGACGTTTTGTCCGGGGCATTTTGGGGAGTGACGTTTTGTCCGGGGCATTTTGGGAAGTGACGTTTTGTCCGGGCATTTTGGGAAGTGACGTTTTGTCCGGGGCATTTTGGGAAGTGACGTTTTGTCCGGGGCATTTTGGGGAGTGACATTTGGGTCAGACTTGGGATTGGTGGAAGACAGGGGTCTTACAAAATAGGTGTGGACAGTAGAGTACCTTGTTGGACCCGGGGTTGTATTAAAGTACCGTGGAGGGGCCCGGGGGTCATTAGAGTCGGTTCAGGAGTAGTTGTAGACGTCTGGCAGGAGCAGTTGAAGTTGTAGAAGGACCGTTGAAGTTGTAGACGGCTGGCAGGAGCGGTTGAAGTTGTAGACGTCTGGCAGGAGCAGTTGAAGTTGTAGAAGGACCGTTGAAGTGCGGGAAGGGGGGGGGGGTTCTAATCAAATCTAAGGTCTAAGTGCCCTACTGTCTACACCTATTGAATAACAACCCCTGCCTTTGGATATAACTCGGAGGTATGAAAGCCTGAACCTATGGAGAGGATTTCTTGAAAAAGGGGGGTCGGTCAGTTCAGTGCGGGATTTTCAGTGCGGGTCATTTTTAGTGTGGACGAAATAGGGAGTGACGTTTTGTCCGGGGCATTTTGGGGAGTGACGTTTTGTCCGGGGCATTTTGGGAAGTGACGTTTTGTCCGGGCATTTTGGGAAGTGACGTTTTGTCCGGGGCATTTTGGGAAGTGACGTTTTGTCCGGGGCATTTTGGGGAGTGACATTTGGGTCAGACTTGGGATTGGTGGAAGACAGGGGTCTTACAAAATAGGTGTGGACAGTAGAGTACCTTGTTGGACCCGGGGTTGTATTAAAGTACCGTGGAGGGGCCCGGGGTCATTAGAGTCGGTTCAGGAGTAGTTGTAGACGTCTGGCAGGAGCAGTTGAAGTTGTAGAAGGACCGTTGAAGTTGTAGACGGCTGGCAGGAGCGGTTGAAGTTGTAGACGTCTGGCAGGAGCAGTTGAAGTTGTAGAAGGACCGTTGAAGTGCGGGAAGGGGGGGGTTCTAATCAAATCTAAGGTCTAAGTGCCCTACTGTCTACACCTATTGAATAACAACCCCTGCCTTTGGATATAACTCGGAGGTATGAAAGCCTGAACCTATGGAGAGGATTTCTTGAAAAAGGGGGTCGGTCAGTTCAGTGCGGGATTTTCAGTGCGGGTCATTTTTAGTGTGGACGAAATAGGGAGTGACGTTTTGTCCGGGGCATTTTGGGGAGTGACGTTTTGTCCGGGGCATTTTGGGAAGTGACGTTTTGTCCGGGCATTTTGGGAAGTGACGTTTTGTCCGGGGCATTTTGGGAAGTGACGTTTTGTCCGGGGCATTTTGGGGAGTGACATTTGGGTCAGACTTGGGATTGGTGGAAGACAGGGGTCTTACAAAATAGGTGTGGACAGTAGAGTACCTTGTTGGACCCGGGGTTGTATTAAAGTACCGTGGAGGGGCCCGGGGGTCATTAGAGTCGGTTCAGGAGTAGTTGTAGACGTCTGGCAGGAGCAGTTGAAGTTGTAGAAGGACCGTTGAAGTTGTAGACGGCTGGCAGGAGCGGTTGAAGTTGTAGACGTCTGGCAGGAGCAGTTGAAGTTGTAGAAGGACCGTTGAAGTGCGGGCGGGGGGCGGCGGATCTAATCAAATCTAAGGTCTAAGTGCCCTACTGTCTACACCTATTGAATAACAACCCCTGCCTTTGGATATAACTCGGAGGTATGAAAGCCTGAACCTATGGAGAGGATTTCTTGAAAAAGGGGGTCGGTCAGTTCAGTGCGGGATTTTCAGTGCGGGTCATTTTTAGTGTGGACGAAATAGGGAGTGACGTTTTGTCCGGGGCATTTTGGGGAGTGACGTTTTGTCCGGGGCATTTTGGGAAGTGACGTTTTGTCCGGGCATTTTGGGAAGTGACGTTTTGTCCGGGGCATTTTGGGAAGTGACGTTTTGTCCGGGGCATTTTGGGGAGTGACATTTGGGTCAGACTTGGGATTGGTGGAAGACAGGGGTCTTACAAAATAGGTGTGGACAGTAGAGTACCTTGTTGGACCCGGGGTTGTATTAAAGTACCGTGGAGGGGCCCGGGGGTCATTAGAGTCGGTTCAGGAGTAGTTGTAGACGTCTGGCAGGAGCAGTTGAAGTTGTAGAAGGACCGTTGAAGTTGTAGACGGCTGGCAGGAGCGGTTGAAGTTGTAGACGTCTGGCAGGAGCAGTTGAAGTTGTAGAAGGACCGTTGAAGTGCGGGAAGGGGGGGGTTCTAATCAAATCTAAGGTCTAAGTGCCCTACTGTCTACACCTATTGAATAACAACCCCTGCCTTTGGATATAACTCGGAGGTATGAAAGCCTGAACCTATGGAGAGGATTTCTTGAAAAAGGGGGTCGGTCAGTTCAGTGCGGGATTTTCAGTGCGGGTCATTTTTAGTGTGGACGAAATAGGGAGTGACGTTTTGTCCGGGGCATTTTGGGGAGTGACGTTTTGTCCGGGGCATTTTGGGAAGTGACGTTTTGTCCGGGCATTTTGGGAAGTGACGTTTTGTCCGGGGCATTTTGGGAAGTGACGTTTTGTCCGGGGCATTTTGGGGAGTGACATTTGGGTCAGACTTGGGATTGGTGGAAGACAGGGGTCTTACAAAATAGGTGTGGACAGTAGAGTACCTTGTTGGACCCGGGGTTGTATTAAAGTACCGTGGAGGGGCCCGGGGGTCATTAGAGTCGGTTCAGGAGTAGTTGTAGACGTCTGGCAGGAGCAGTTGAAGTTGTAGAAGGACCGTTGAAGTTGTAGACGGCTGGCAGGAGCGGTTGAAGTTGTAGACGTCTGGCAGGAGCAGTTGAAGTTGTAGAAGGACCGTTGAAGTGCGGGAAGGGGGGGGGTTCTAATCAAATCTAAGGTCTAAGTGCCCTACTGTCTACACCTATTGAATAACAACCCCTGCCTTTGGATATAACTCGGAGGTATGAAAGCCTGAACCTATGGAGAGGATTTCTTGAAAAAGGGGGTCGGTCAGTTCAGTGCGGGATTTTCAGTGCGGGTCATTTTTAGTGTGGACGAAATAGGGAGTGACGTTTTGTCCGGGGCATTTTGGGGAGTGACGTTTTGTCCGGGGCATTTTGGGAAGTGACGTTTTGTCCGGGCATTTTGGGAAGTGACGTTTTGTCCGGGGCATTTTGGGAAGTGACGTTTTGTCCGGGGCATTTTGGGGAGTGACATTTGGGTCAGACTTGGGATTGGTGGAAGACAGGGGTCTTACAAAATAGGTGTGGACAGTAGAGTACCTTGTTGGACCCGGGGTTGTATTAAAGTACCGTGGAGGGGCCCGGGGGTCATTAGAGTCGGTTCAGGAGTAGTTGTAGACGTCTGGCAGGAGCAGTTGAAGTTGTAGAAGGACCGTTGAAGTTGTAGACGGCTGGCAGGAGCGGTTGAAGTTGTAGACGTCTGGCAGGAGCAGTTGAAGTTGTAGAAGGACCGTTGAAGTGCGGGAAGGGGGGGGTTCTAATCAAATCTAAGGTCTAAGTGCCCTACTGTCTACACCTATTGAATAACAACCCCTGCCTTTGGATATAACTCGGAGGTATGAAAGCCTGAACCTATGGAGAGGATTTCTTGAAAAAGGGGGTCGGTCAGTTCAGTGCGGGATTTTCAGTGCGGGTCATTTTTAGTGTGGACGAAATAGGGAGTGACGTTTTGTCCGGGGCATTTTGGGGAGTGACGTTTTGTCCGGGGCATTTTGGGAAGTGACGTTTTGTCCGGGCATTTTGGGAAGTGACGTTTTGTCCGGGGCATTTTGGGAAGTGACGTTTTGTCCGGGGCATTTTGGGGAGTGACATTTGGGTCAGACTTGGGATTGGTGGAAGACAGGGGTCTTACAAAATAGGTGTGGACAGTAGAGTACCTTGTTGGACCCGGGGTTGTATTAAAGTACCGTGGAGGGGCCCGGGGGTCATTAGAGTCGGTTCAGGAGTAGTTGTAGACGTCTGGCAGGAGCAGTTGAAGTTGTAGAAGGACCGTTGAAGTTGTAGACGGCTGGCAGGAGCGGTTGAAGTTGTAGACGTCTGGCAGGAGCAGTTGAAGTTGTAGAAGGACCGTTGAAGTGCGGGAATGGGGGGGGTTTCTAATCAAATCTAAGGTCTAAGTGCCCTACTGTCTACACCTATTGAATAACAACCCCTGCCTTTGGATATAACTCGGAGGTATGAAAGCCTGAACCTATGGAGAGGATTTCTTGAAAAAGGGGGGTCGGTCAGTTCAGTGCGGGATTTTCAGTGCGGGTCATTTTTAGTGTGGACGAAATAGGGAGTGACGTTTTGTCCGGGGCATTTTGGGGAGTGACGTTTTGTCCGGGGCATTTTGGGAAGTGACGTTTTGTCCGGGCATTTTGGGAAGTGACGTTTTGTCCGGGGCATTTTGGGAAGTGACGTTTTGTCCGGGGCATTTTGGGGAGTGACATTTGGGTCAGACTTGGGATTGGTGGAAGACAGGGGTCTTACAAAATAGGTGTGGACAGTAGAGTACCTTGTTGGACCCGGGGTTGTATTAAAGTACCGTGGAGGGGCCCGGGGGTCATTAGAGTCGGTTCAGGAGTAGTTGTAGACGTCTGGCAGGAGCAGTTGAAGTTGTAGAAGGACCGTTGAAGTTGTAGACGGCTGGCAGGAGCGGTTGAAGTTGTAGACGTCTGGCAGGAGCAGTTGAAGTTGTAGAAGGACCGTTGAAGTGCGGGAAGGGGGGGGGGGTTCTAATCAAATCTAAGGTCTAAGTGCCCTACTGTCTACACCTATTGAATAACAACCCCTGCCTTTGGATATAACTCGGAGGTATGAAAGCCTGAACCTATGGAGAGGATTTCTTGAAAAAGGGGGTCGGTCAGTTCAGTGCGGGATTTTCAGTGCGGGTCATTTTTAGTGTGGACGAAATAGGGAGTGACGTTTTGTCCGGGGCATTTTGGGGAGTGACGTTTTGTCCGGGGCATTTTGGGAAGTGACGTTTTGTCCGGGCATTTTGGGAAGTGACGTTTTGTCCGGGGCATTTTGGGAAGTGACGTTTTGTCCGGGGCATTTTGGGGAGTGACATTTGGGTCAGACTTGGGATTGGTGGAAGACAGGGGTCTTACAAAATAGGTGTGGACAGTAGAGTACCTTGTTGGACCCGGGGTTGTATTAAAGTACCGTGGAGGGGCCCGGGGGTCATTAGAGTCGGTTCAGGAGTAGTTGTAGACGTCTGGCAGGAGCAGTTGAAGTTGTAGAAGGACCGTTGAAGTTGTAGACGGCTGGCAGGAGCGGTTGAAGTTGTAGACGTCTGGCAGGAGCAGTTGAAGTTGTAGAAGGACCGTTGAAGTGCGGGAAGGGGGGGGTTCTAATCAAATCTAAGGTCTAAGTGCCCTACTGTCTACACCTATTGAATAACAACCCCTGCCTTTGGATATAACTCGGAGGTATGAAAGCCTGAACCTATGGAGAGGATTTCTTGAAAAAGGGGGGTCGGTCAGTTCAGTGCGGGATTTTCAGTGCGGGTCATTTTTAGTGTGGACGAAATAGGGAGTGACGTTTTGTCCGGGGCATTTTGGGGAGTGACGTTTTGTCCGGGGCATTTTGGGAAGTGACGTTTTGTCCGGGCATTTTGGGAAGTGACGTTTTGTCCGGGGCATTTTGGGAAGTGACGTTTTGTCCGGGGCATTTTGGGGAGTGACATTTGGGTCAGACTTGGGATTGGTGGAAGACAGGGGTCTTACAAAATAGGTGTGGACAGTAGAGTACCTTGTTGGACCCGGGGTTGTATTAAAGTACCGTGGAGGGGCCCGGGGTCATTAGAGTCGGTTCAGGAGTAGTTGTAGACGTCTGGCAGGAGCAGTTGAAGTTGTAGAAGGACCGTTGAAGTTGTAGACGGCTGGCAGGAGCGGTTGAAGTTGTAGACGTCTGGCAGGAGCAGTTGAAGTTGTAGAAGGACCGTTGAAGTGCGGGAAGGGGGGGGTTCTAATCAAATCTAAGGTCTAAGTGCCCTACTGTCTACACCTATTGAATAACAACCCCTGCCTTTGGATATAACTCGGAGGTATGAAAGCCTGAACCTATGGAGAGGATTTCTTGAAAAAGGGGGGTCGGTCAGTTCAGTGCGGGATTTTCAGTGCGGGTCATTTTTAGTGTGGACGAAATAGGGAGTGACGTTTTGTCCGGGGCATTTTGGGGAGTGACGTTTTGTCCGGGGCATTTTGGGAAGTGACGTTTTGTCCGGGCATTTTGGGAAGTGACGTTTTGTCCGGGGCATTTTGGGAAGTGACGTTTTGTCCGGGGCATTTTGGGGAGTGACATTTGGGTCAGACTTGGGATTGGTGGAAGACAGGGGTCTTACAAAATAGGTGTGGACAGTAGAGTACCTTGTTGGACCCGGGGTTGTATTAAAGTACCGTGGAGGGGCCCGGGGGTCATTAGAGTCGGTTCAGGAGTAGTTGTAGACGTCTGGCAGGAGCAGTTGAAGTTGTAGAAGGACCGTTGAAGTTGTAGACGGCTGGCAGGAGCGGTTGAAGTTGTAGACGTCTGGCAGGAGCAGTTGAAGTTGTAGAAGGACCGTTGAAGTGCGGGAAGGGGGGGGGGGTTCTAATCAAATCTAAGGTCTAAGTGCCCTACTGTCTACACCTATTGAATAACAACCCTGCCTTTGGATATAACTCGGAGGTATGAAAGCCTGAACCTATGGAGAGGATTTCTTGAAAAAGGGGGTCGGTCAGTTCAGTGCGGGATTTTCAGTGCGGGTCATTTTTAGTGTGGACGAAATAGGGAGTGACGTTTTGTCCGGGGCATTTTGGGGAGTGACGTTTTGTCCGGGGCATTTTGGGAAGTGACGTTTTGTCCGGGCATTTTGGGAAGTGACGTTTTGTCCGGGGCATTTTGGGAAGTGACGTTTTGTCCGGGGCATTTTGGGGAGTGACATTTGGGTCAGACTTGGGATTGGTGGAAGACAGGGGTCTTACAAAATAGGTGTGGACAGTAGAGTACCTTGTTGGACCCGGGGTTGTATTAAAGTACCGTGGAGGGGCCCGGGGGTCATTAGAGTCGGTTCAGGAGTAGTTGTAGACGTCTGGCAGGAGCAGTTGAAGTTGTAGAAGGACCGTTGAAGTTGTAGACGGCTGGCAGGAGCGGTTGAAGTTGTAGACGTCTGGCAGGAGCAGTTGAAGTTGTAGAAGGACCGTTGAAGTGCGGGAAGGGGGGGGGGTTCTATTCAAATCTAAGGTCTAAGTGCCCTACTGTCTACACCTATTGAATAACAACCCCTGCCTTTGGATATAACTCGGAGGTATGAAAGCCTGAACCTATGGAGAGGATTTCTTGAAAAAGGGGGTCGGTCAGTTCAGTGCGGGATTTTCAGTGCGGGTCATTTTTAGTGTGGACGAAATAGGGAGTGACGTTTTGTCCGGGGCATTTTGGGGAGTGACGTTTTGTCCGGGGCATTTTGGGAAGTGACGTTTTGTCCGGGCATTTTGGGAAGTGACGTTTTGTCCGGGGCATTTTGGGAAGTGACGTTTTGTCCGGGGCATTTTGGGGAGTGACATTTGGGTCAGACTTGGGATTGGTGGAAGACAGGGGTCTTACAAAATAGGTGTGGACAGTAGAGTACCTTGTTGGACCCGGGGTTGTATTAAAGTACCGTGGAGGGGCCCGGGGGTCATTAGAGTCGGTTCAGGAGTAGTTGTAGACGTCTGGCAGGAGCAGTTGAAGTTGTAGAAGGACCGTTGAAGTTGTAGACGGCTGGCAGGAGCGGTTGAAGTTGTAGACGTCTGGCAGGAGCAGTTGAAGTTGTAGAAGGACCGTTGAAGTGCGGGAAGGGGGGGGTTCTAATCAAATCTAAGGTCTAAGTGCCCTACTGTCTACACCTATTGAATAACAACCCCTGCCTTTGGATATAACTCGGAGGTATGAAAGCCTGAACCTATGGAGAGGATTTCTTGAAAAAGGGGGTCGGTCAGTTCAGTGCGGGATTTTCAGTGCGGGTCATTTTTAGTGTGGACGAAATAGGGAGTGACGTTTTGTCCGGGGCATTTTGGGGAGTGACGTTTTGTCCGGGGCATTTTGGGAAGTGACGTTTTGTCCGGGCATTTTGGGAAGTGACGTTTTGTCCGGGGCATTTTGGGAAGTGACGTTTTGTCCGGGGCATTTTGGGGAGTGACATTTGGGTCAGACTTGGGATTGGTGGAAGACAGGGGTCTTACAAAATAGGTGTGGACAGTAGAGTACCTTGTTGGACCCGGGGTTGTATTAAAGTACCGTGGAGGGGCCCGGGGGTCATTAGAGTCGGTTCAGGAGTAGTTGTAGACGTCTGGCAGGAGCAGTTGAAGTTGTAGAAGGACCGTTGAAGTTGTAGACGGCTGGCAGGAGCGGTTGAAGTTGTAGACGTCTGGCAGGAGCAGTTGAAGTTGTAGAAGGACCGTTGAAGTGCGGGAAGGGGGGGGGGGTTCTAATCAAATCTAAGGTCTAAGTGCCCTACTGTCTACACCTATTGAATAACAACCCCTGCCTTTGGATATAACTCGGAGGTATGAAAGCCTGAACCTATGGAGAGGATTTCTTGAAAAAGGGGGGTCGGTCAGTTCAGTGCGGGATTTTCAGTGCGGGTCATTTTTAGTGTGGACGAAATAGGGAGTGACGTTTTGTCCGGGGCATTTTGGGGAGTGACGTTTTGTCCGGGGCATTTTGGGAAGTGACGTTTTGTCCGGGCATTTTGGGAAGTGACGTTTTGTCCGGGGCATTTTGGGAAGTGACGTTTTGTCCGGGGCATTTTGGGGAGTGACATTTGGGTCAGACTTGGGATTGGTGGAAGACAGGGGTCTTACAAAATAGGTGTGGACAGTAGAGTACCTTGTTGGACCCGGGGTTGTATTAAAGTACCGTGGAGGGGCCCGGGGGTCATTAGAGTCGGTTCAGGAGTAGTTGTAGACGTCTGGCAGGAGCAGTTGAAGTTGTAGAAGGACCGTTGAAGTTGTAGACGGCTGGCAGGAGCGGTTGAAGTTGTAGACGTCTGGCAGGAGCAGTTGAAGTTGTAGAAGGACCGTTGAAGTGCGGGAAGGGGGGGGGTTCTAATCAAATCTAAGGTCTAAGTGCCCTACTGTCTACACCTATTGAATAACAACCCCTGCCTTTGGATATAACTCGGAGGTATGAAAGCCTGAACCTATGGAGAGGATTTCTTGAAAAAGGGGGGTCGGTCAGTTCAGTGCGGGATTTTCAGTGCGGGTCATTTTTAGTGTGGACGAAATAGGGAGTGACGTTTTGTCCGGGGCATTTTGGGGAGTGACGTTTTGTCCGGGGCATTTTGGGAAGTGACGTTTTGTCCGGGCATTTTGGGAAGTGACGTTTTGTCCGGGGC
This sequence comes from Meloidogyne incognita, assembly GCA_036172945.1. NCBI lineage: Eukaryota > Metazoa > Nematoda > Chromadorea > Rhabditida > Meloidogynidae > Meloidogyne > Meloidogyne incognita. The sequence goes on along the minus strand of JARQAC010000012.1, from coordinate 6,832,260 downwards.
ATTTTGGGAAGTGACGTTTTGTCCGGGGCATTTTGGGGAGTGACATTTGGGTCAGACTTGGGATTGGTGGAAGACAGGGGTCTTACAAAATAGGTGTGGACAGTAGAGTACCTTGTTGGACCCGGGGTTGTATTAAAGTACCGTGGAGGGGCCCGGGGGTCATTAGAGTCGGTTCAGGAGTAGTTGTAGACGTCTGGCAGGAGCAGTTGAAGTTGTAGAAGGACCGTTGAAGTTGTAGACGGCTGGCAGGAGCGGTTGAAGTTGTAGACGTCTGGCAGGAGCAGTTGAAGTTGTAGAAGGACCGTTGAAGTGCGGGAAGGGGGGTTCTAATCAAATCTAAGGTCTAAGTGCCCTACTGTCTACACCTATTGAATAACAACCCCTGCCTTTGGATATAACTCGGAGGTATGAAAGCCTGAACCTATGGAGAGGATTTCTTGAAAAAGGGGGTCGGTCAGTTCAGTGCGGGATTTTCAGTGCGGGTCATTTTTAGTGTGGACGAAATAGGGAGTGACGTTTTGTCCGGGGCATTTTGGGGAGTGACGTTTTGTCCGGGGCATTTTGGGAAGTGACGTTTTGTCCGGGCATTTTGGGAAGTGACGTTTTGTCCGGGGCATTTTGGGAAGTGACGTTTTGTCCGGGGCATTTTGGGGAGTGACATTTGGGTCAGACTTGGGATTGGTGGAAGACAGGGGTCTTACAAAATAGGTGTGGACAGTAGAGTACCTTGTTGGACCCGGGGTTGTATTAAAGTACCGTGGAGGGGCCCGGGGGTCATTAGAGTCGGTTCAGGAGTAGTTGTAGACGTCTGGCAGGAGCAGTTGAAGTTGTAGAAGGACCGTTGAAGTTGTAGACGGCTGGCAGGAGCGGTTGAAGTTGTAGACGTCTGGCAGGAGCAGTTGAAGTTGTAGAAGGACCGTTGAAGTGCGGGAAGGGGGGGGTTCTAATCAAATCTAAGGTCTAAGTGCCCTACTGTCTACACCTATTGAATAACAACCCCTGCCTTTGGATATAACTCGGAGGTATGAAAGCCTGAACCTATGGAGAGGATTTCTTGAAAAAGGGGGTCGGTCAGTTCAGTGCGGGATTTTCAGTGCGGGTCATTTTTAGTGTGGACGAAATAGGGAGTGACGTTTTGTCCGGGGCATTTTGGGGAGTGACGTTTTGTCCGGGGCATTTTGGGAAGTGACGTTTTGTCCGGGCATTTTGGGAAGTGACGTTTTGTCCGGGGCATTTTGGGAAGTGACGTTTTGTCCGGGGCATTTTGGGGAGTGACATTTGGGTCAGACTTGGGATTGGTGGAAGACAGGGGTCTTACAAAATAGGTGTGGACAGTAGAGTACCTTGTTGGACCCGGGGTTGTATTAAAGTACCGTGGAGGGGCCCGGGGGTCATTAGAGTCGGTTCAGGAGTAGTTGTAGACGTCTGGCAGGAGCAGTTGAAGTTGTAGAAGGACCGTTGAAGTTGTAGACGGCTGGCAGGAGCGGTTGAAGTTGTAGACGTCTGGCAGGAGCAGTTGAAGTTGTAGAAGGACCGTTGAAGTGCGGGAAGGGGGGGGTTCTAATCAAATCTAAGGTCTAAGTGCCCTACTGTCTACACCTATTGAATAACAACCCCTGCCTTTGGATATAACTCGGAGGTATGAAAGCCTGAACCTATGGAGAGGATTTCTTGAAAAAGGGGGTCGGTCAGTTCAGTGCGGGATTTTCAGTGCGGGTCATTTTTAGTGTGGACGAAATAGGGAGTGACGTTTTGTCCGGGGCATTTTGGGGAGTGACGTTTTGTCCGGGGCATTTTGGGAAGTGACGTTTTGTCCGGGCATTTTGGGAAGTGACGTTTTGTCCGGGGCATTTTGGGAAGTGACGTTTTGTCCGGGGCATTTTGGGGAGTGACATTTGGGTCAGACTTGGGATTGGTGGAAGACAGGGGTCTTACAAAATAGGTGTGGACAGTAGAGTACCTTGTTGGACCCGGGGTTGTATTAAAGTACCGTGGAGGGGCCCGGGGGTCATTAGAGTCGGTTCAGGAGTAGTTGTAGACGTCTGGCAGGAGCAGTTGAAGTTGTAGAAGGACCGTTGAAGTTGTAGACGGCTGGCAGGAGCGGTTGAAGTTGTAGACGTCTGGCAGGAGCAGTTGAAGTTGTAGAAGGACCGTTGAAGTGCGGGAAGGGGGGGTACTAATCAAATCTAAGGGCTAAGTGCCCTACTGTCTACACCTATTGAATAACAACCCCGGCCTTTGGATATAACTCGGAGGTATGAAAGCCGGAACCTATGGAGAGGATTTCTTGAAAAAGGGGGTCGGTCAGTTCAGTGCGGGATTTTCAGTGCGGGTCATTTTTAGTGTGGACGAAATAGGGAGTGACGTTTTGTCCGGGGCATTTTGGGGAGTGACGTTTTGTCCGGGGCATTTTGGGAAGTGACGTTTTGTCCGGGCATTTTGGGAAGTGACGTTTTGTCCGGGGCATTTTGGGAAGTGACGTTTTGTCCGGGGCATTTTGGGGAGTGACATTTGGGTCAGACTTGGGATTGGTGGAAGACAGGGGTCTTACAAAATAGGTGTGGACAGTAGAGTACCTTGTTGGACCCGGGGTTGTATTAAAGTACCGTGGAGGGGCCCGGGGGTCATTAGAGTCGGTTCAGGAGTAGTTGTAGACGTCTGGCAGGAGCAGTTGAAGTTGTAGAAGGACCGTTGAAGTTGTAGACGGCTGGCAGGAGCGGTTGAAGTTGTAGACGTCTGGCAGGAGCAGTTGAAGTTGTAGAAGGACCGTTGAAGTGCGGGTAGGGGGGCGGGGTCTAATCAACTCAAAGGTCTAAGTGCCCTACTGTCTACACCCATTGAATAACAACCCCTTTCTTTTGATATAACACGGAAGTAAGAAAGCCTTAACCTATGGAGTGTATTTCTTGAAATAAGTGGGTCGGTCAGTTCAGTGCGGGATTTTCAGTGCGGGTCATTTTTAGTGTGGACGAAATAGGGAGTGACGTTTTGTCCGGGGCATTTTGGGGAGTGACGTTTTGTCCGGGGCATTTTGGGAAGTGACGTTTTGTCCGGGCATTTTGGGAAGTGACGTTTTGTCCGGGGCATTTTGGGAAGTGACGTTTTGTCCGGGGCATTTTGGGGAGTGACATTTGGGTCAGACTTGGGATTGGTGGAAGACAGGGGTCTTACAAAATAGGTGTGGACAGTAGAGTACCTTGTTGGACCCGGGGTTGTATTAAAGTACCGTGGAGGGGCCCGGGGGTCATTAGAGTCGGTTCAGGAGTAGTTGTAGACGTCTGGCAGGAGCAGTTGAAGTTGTAGAAGGACCGTTGAAGTTGTAGACGGCTGGCAGGAGCGGTTGAAGTTGTAGACGTCTGGCAGGAGCAGTTGAAGTTGTAGAAGGACCGTTGAAGTGCGGGAAGGGGGGGGTTCTAATCAAATCTAAGGTCTAAGTGCCCTACTGTCTACACCTATTGAATAACAACCCCTGCCTTTGGATATAACTCGGAGGTATGAAAGCCTGAACCTATGGAGAGGATTTCTTGAAAAAGGGGGGTCGGTCAGTTCAGTGCGGGATTTTCAGTGCGGGTCATTTTTAGTGTGGACGAAATAGGGAGTGACGTTTTGTCCGGGGCATTTTGGGGAGTGACGTTTTGTCCGGGGCATTTTGGGAAGTGACGTTTTGTCCGGGCATTTTGGGAAGTGACGTTTTGTCCGGGGCATTTTGGGAAGTGACGTTTTGTCCGGGGCATTTTGGGGAGTGACATTTGGGTCAGACTTGGGATTGGTGGAAGACAGGGGTCTTACAAAATAGGTGTGGACAGTAGAGTACCTTGTTGGACCCGGGGTTGTATTAAAGTACCGTGGAGGGGCCCGGGGGTCATTAGAGTCGGTTCAGGAGTAGTTGTAGACGTCTGGCAGGAGCAGTTGAAGTTGTAGAAGGACCGTTGAAGTTGTAGACGGCTGGCAGGAGCGGTTGAAGTTGTAGACGTCTGGCAGGAGCAGTTGAAGTTGTAGAAGGACCGTTGAAGTGCGGGAAGTGTTGTGTGGTTTTGATCAAATCTATGGTCTAAGTGCCCTACTGTCTACACCTATTGAATAACAACCCCTGCCTTTGGATATAACTCGGAGGTATGAAAGCCTGAACCTATGGAGCGGATTTCTTGAAAAAGGCGGGTCGGTCAGTTCAGTGCGGGATTTTCAGTGCGGGTCATTTTTAGTGTGGACGAAATAGGGAGTGACGTTTTGTCCGGGGCATTTTGGGGAGTGACGTTTTGTCCGGGGCATTTTGGGAAGTGACGTTTTGTCCGGGCATTTTGGGAAGTGACGTTTTGTCCGGGGCATTTTGGGAAGTGACGTTTTGTCCGGGGCATTTTGGGGAGTGACATTTGGGTCAGACTTGGGATTGGTGGAAGACAGGGGTCTTACAAAATAGGTGTGGACAGTAGAGTACCTTGTTGGACCCGGGGTTGTATTAAAGTACCGTGGAGGGGCCCGGGGGTCATTAGAGTCGGTTCAGGAGTAGTTGTAGACGTCTGGCAGGAGCAGTTGAAGTTGTAGAAGGACCGTTGAAGTTGTAGACGGCTGGCAGGAGCGGTTGAAGTTGTAGACGTCTGGCAGGAGCAGTTGAAGTTGTAGAAGGACCGTTGAAGTGCGGGAAGGGCGGGGCGGTTCTCATCAAATCTAAGGTCTAAGTGCCCTACTGTCTACACCTATTGAATAACAACCCCTGCCTTTGGATATAACTCGGAGGTATGAAAGCCTGAACCTATGGAGAGGATTTCTTGAAAAAGGGGGTCGGTCAGTTCAGTGCGGGATTTTCAGTGCGGGTCATTTTTAGTGTGGACGAAATAGGGAGTGACGTTTTGTCCGGGGCATTTTGGGGAGTGACGTTTTGTCCGGGGCATTTTGGGAAGTGACGTTTTGTCCGGGCATTTTGGGAAGTGACGTTTTGTCCGGGGCATTTTGGGAAGTGACGTTTTGTCCGGGGCATTTTGGGGAGTGACATTTGGGTCAGACTTGGGATTGGTGGAAGACAGGGGTCTTACAAAATAGGTGTGGACAGTAGAGTACCTTGTTGGACCCGGGGTTGTATTAAAGTACCGTGGAGGGGCCCGGGGGTCATTAGAGTCGGTTCAGGAGTAGTTGTAGACGTCTGGCAGGAGCAGTTGAAGTTGTAGAAGGACCGTTGAAGTTGTAGACGGCTGGCAGGAGCGGTTGAAGTTGTAGACGTCTGGCAGGAGCAGTTGAAGTTGTAGAAGGACCGTTGAAGTGCGGGAAGGGGGGTTCTAATCAAATCTAAGGTCTAAGTGCCCTACTGTCTACACCTATTGAATAACAACCCCTGCCTTTGGATATAACTCGGAGGTATGAAAGCCTGAACCTATGGAGAGGATTTCTTGAAAAAGGGGGGTCGGTCAGTTCAGTGCGGGATTTTCAGTGCGGGTCATTTTTAGTGTGGACGAAATAGGGAGTGACGTTTTGTCCGGGGCATTTTGGGGAGTGACGTTTTGTCCGGGGCATTTTGGGAAGTGACGTTTTGTCCGGGCATTTTGGGAAGTGACGTTTTGTCCGGGGCATTTTGGGAAGTGACGTTTTGTCCGGGGCATTTTGGGGAGTGACATTTGGGTCAGACTTGGGATTGGTGGAAGACAGGGGTCTTACAAAATAGGTGTGGACAGTAGAGTACCTTGTTGGACCCGGGGTTGTATTAAAGTACCGTGGAGGGGCCCGGGGGTCATTAGAGTCGGTTCAGGAGTAGTTGTAGACGTCTGGCAGGAGCAGTTGAAGTTGTAGAAGGACCGTTGAAGTTGTAGACGGCTGGCAGGAGCGGTTGAAGTTGTAGACGTCTGGCAGGAGCAGTTGAAGTTGTAGAAGGACCGTTGAAGTGCGGGAAGGGGGGGTTCTAATCAAATCTAAGGTCTAAGTGCCCTACTGTCTACACCTATTGAATAACAACCCCTGCCTTTGGATATAACTCGGAGGTATGAAAGCCTGAACCTATGGAGAGGATTTCTTGAAAAAGGGGGTCGGTCAGTTCAGTGCGGGATTTTCAGTGCGGGTCATTTTTAGTGTGGACGAAATAGGGAGTGACGTTTTGTCCGGGGCATTTTGGGGAGTGACGTTTTGTCCGGGGCATTTTGGGAAGTGACGTTTTGTCCGGGCATTTTGGGAAGTGACGTTTTGTCCGGGGCATTTTGGGAAGTGACGTTTTGTCCGGGGCATTTTGGGGAGTGACATTTGGGTCAGACTTGGGATTGGTGGAAGACAGGGGTCTTACAAAATAGGTGTGGACAGTAGAGTACCTTGTTGGACCCGGGGTTGTATTAAAGTACCGTGGAGGGGCCCGGGGGTCATTAGAGTCGGTTCAGGAGTAGTTGTAGACGTCTGGCAGGAGCAGTTGAAGTTGTAGAAGGACCGTTGAAGTTGTAGACGGCTGGCAGGAGCGGTTGAAGTTGTAGACGTCTGGCAGGAGCAGTTGAAGTTGTAGAAGGACCGTTGAAGTGCGGGAAGGGGGGGTTGTTCTAATCAAATCTAAGGTCTAAGTGCCCTACTGTCTACACCTATTGAATAACAACCCCTGCCTTTGGATATAACTCGGAGGTATGAAAGCCTGAACCTATGGAGAGGATTTCTTGAAAAAGGGGGTCGGTCAGTTCAGTGCGGGATTTTCAGTGCGGGTCATTTTTAGTGTGGACGAAATAGGGAGTGACGTTTTGTCCGGGGCATTTTGGGGAGTGACGTTTTGTCCGGGGCATTTTGGGAAGTGACGTTTTGTCCGGGCATTTTGGGAAGTGACGTTTTGTCCGGGGCATTTTGGGAAGTGACGTTTTGTCCGGGGCATTTTGGGGAGTGACATTTGGGTCAGACTTGGGATTGGTGGAAGACAGGGGTCTTACAAAATAGGTGTGGACAGTAGAGTACCTTGTTGGACCCGGGGTTGTATTAAAGTACCGTGGAGGGGCCCGGGGGTCATTAGAGTCGGTTCAGGAGTAGTTGTAGACGTCTGGCAGGAGCAGTTGAAGTTGTAGAAGGACCGTTGAAGTTGTAGACGGCTGGCAGGAGCGGTTGAAGTTGTAGACGTCTGGCAGGAGCAGTTGAAGTTGTAGAAGGACCGTTGAAGTGCGGGAAGGGGGGGGTGGTTCTAATCAAATCTAAGGTCTAAGTGCCCTACTGTCTACACCTATTGAATAACAACCCCTGCCTTTGGATATAACTCGGAGGTATGAAAGCCTGAACCTATGGAGAGGATTTCTTGAAAAAGGGGGTCGGTCAGTTCAGTGCGGGATTTTCAGTGCGGGTCATTTTTAGTGTGGACGAAATAGGGAGTGACGTTTTGTCCGGGGCATTTTGGGGAGTGACGTTTTGTCCGGGGCATTTTGGGAAGTGACGTTTTGTCCGGGCATTTTGGGAAGTGACGTTTTGTCCGGGGCATTTTGGGAAGTGACGTTTTGTCCGGGGCATTTTGGGGAGTGACATTTGGGTCAGACTTGGGATTGGTGGAAGACAGGGGTCTTACAAAATAGGTGTGGACAGTAGAGTACCTTGTTGGACCCGGGGTTGTATTAAAGTACCGTGGAGGGGCCCGGGGGTCATTAGAGTCGGTTCAGGAGTAGTTGTAGACGTCTGGCAGGAGCAGTTGAAGTTGTAGAAGGACCGTTGAAGTTGTAGACGGCTGGCAGGAGCGGTTGAAGTTGTAGACGTCTGGCAGGAGCAGTTGAAGTTGTAGAAGGACCGTTGAAGTGCGGGAAGGGGGGTTCTAATCAAATCTAAGGTCTAAGTGCCCTACTGTCTACACCTATTGAATAACAACCCCTGCCTTTGGATATAACTCGGAGGTATGAAAGCCTGAACCTATGGAGAGGATTTCTTGAAAAAGGGGGTCGGTCAGTTCAGTGCTGGATTTTCAGTGCGGGTCATTTTTAGTGTGGACGAAATAGGGAGTGCCGTTTTGTCCGGGGCATTTTGGGGAGTGACGTTTTGTCCGGGGCATTTTGGGAAGTGACGTTTTGTCCGGGCATTTTGGGAAGTGACGTTTTGTCCGGGGCATTTTGGGAAGTGACGTTTTGTCCGGGGCATTTTGGGGAGTGACATTTGGGTCAGACTTGGGATTGGTGGAAGACAGGGGTCTTACAAAATAGGTGTGGACAGTAGAGTACCTTGTTGGACCCGGGGTTGTATTAAAGTACCGTGGAGGGGCCCGGGGGTCATTAGAGTCGGTTCAGGAGTAGTTGTAGACGTCTGGCAGGAGCAGTTGAAGTTGTAGAAGGACCGTTGAAGTTGTAGACGGCTGGCAGGAGCGGTTGAAGTTGTAGACGTCTGGCAGGAGCAGTTGAAGTTGTAGAAGGACCGTTGAAGTGCGGGAAGGGGGGTTCTAATCAAATCTAAGGTCTAAGTGCCCTACTGTCTACACCTATTGAATAACAACCCCTGCCTTTGGATATAACTCGGAGGTATGAAAGCCTGAACCTATGGAGAGGATTTCTTGAAAAAGGGGGGTCGGTCAGTTCAGTGCGGGATTTTCAGTGCGGGTCATTTTTAGTGTGGACGAAATAGGGAGTGACGTTTTGTCCGGGGCATTTTGGGGAGTGACGTTTTGTCCGGGGCATTTTGGGAAGTGACGTTTTGTCCGGGCATTTTGGGAAGTGACGTTTTGTCCGGGGCATTTTGGGAAGTGACGTTTTGTCCGGGGCATTTTGGGGAGTGACATTTGGGTCAGACTTGGGATTGGTGGAAGACAGGGGTCTTACAAAATAGGTGTGGACAGTAGAGTACCTTGTTGGACCCGGGGTTGTATTAAAGTACCGTGGAGGGGCCCGGGGGTCATTAGAGTCGGTTCAGGAGTAGTTGTAGACGTCTGGCAGGAGCAGTTGAAGTTGTAGAAGGACCGTTGAAGTTGTAGACGGCTGGCAGGAGCGGTTGAAGTTGTAGACGTCTGGCAGGAGCAGTTGAAGTTGTAGAAGGACCGTTGAAGTGCGGGAAGGGGGGGTTCTAATCAAATCTAAGGTCTAAGTGCCCTACTGTCTACACCTATTGAATAACAACCCCTGCCTTTGGATATAACTCGGAGGTATGAAAGCCTGAACCTATGGAGAGGATTTCTTGAAAAAGGGGGGTCGGTCAGTTCAGTGCGGGATTTTCAGTGCGGGTCATTTTTAGTGTGGACGAAATAGGGAGTGACGTTTTGTCCGGGGCATTTTGGGGAGTGACGTTTTGTCCGGGGCATTTTGGGAAGTGACGTTTTGTCCGGGCATTTTGGGAAGTGACGTTTTGTCCGGGGCATTTTGGGAAGTGACGTTTTGTCCGGGGCATTTTGGGGAGTGACATTTGGGTCAGACTTGGGATTGGTGGAAGACAGGGGTCTTACAAAATAGGTGTGGACAGTAGAGTACCTTGTTGGACCCGGGGTTGTATTAAAGTACCGTGGAGGGGCCCGGGGGTCATTAGAGTCGGTTCAGGAGTAGTTGTAGACGTCTGGCAGGAGCAGTTGAAGTTGTAGAAGGACCGTTGAAGTTGTAGACGGCTGGCAGGAGCGGTTGAAGTTGTAGACGTCTGGCAGGAGCAGTTGAAGTTGTAGAAGGACCGTTGAAGTGCGGGAAGGGGGGGGGGGTTCTAATCAAATCTAAGGTCTAAGTGCCCTACTGTCTACACCTATTGAATAACAACCCCTGCCTTTGGATATAACTCGGAGGTATGAAAGCCTGAACCTATGGAGAGGATTTCTTGAAAAGGGGGGTCGGTCAGTTCAGTGCGGGATTTTCAGTGCGGGTCATTTTTAGTGTGGACGAAATAGGGAGTGACGTTTTGTCCGGGGCATTTTGGGGAGTGACGTTTTGTCCGGGGCATTTTGGGAAGTGACGTTTTGTCCGGGCATTTTGGGAAGTGACGTTTTGTCCGGGGCATTTTGGGAAGTGACGTTTTGTCCGGGGCATTTTGGGGAGTGACATTTGGGTCAGACTTGGGATTGGTGGAAGACAGGGGTCTTACAAAATAGGTGTGGACAGTAGAGTACCTTGTTGGACCCGGGGTTGTATTAAAGTACCGTGGAGGGGCCCGGGGGTCATTAGAGTCGGTTCAGGAGTAGTTGTAGACGTCTGGCAGGAGCAGTTGAAGTTGTAGAAGGACCGTTGAAGTTGTAGACGGCTGGCAGGAGCGGTTGAAGTTGTAGACGTCTGGCAGGAGCAGTTGAAGTTGTAGAAGGACCGTTGAAGTGCGGGAAGGGGGGGGTTCTAATCAAATCTAAGGTCTAAGTGCCCTACTGTCTACACCTATTGAATAACAACCCCTGCCTTTGGATATAACTCGGAGGTATGAAAGCCTGAACCTATGGAGAGGATTTCTTGAAAAAGGGGGTCGGTCAGTTCAGTGCGGGATTTTCAGTGCGGGTCATTTTTAGTGTGGACGAAATAGGGAGTGACGTTTTGTCCGGGGCATTTTGGGGAGTGACGTTTTGTCCGGGGCATTTTGGGAAGTGACGTTTTGTCCGGGCATTTTGGGAAGTGACGTTTTGTCCGGGGCATTTTGGGAAGTGACGTTTTGTCCGGGGCATTTTGGGGAGTGACATTTGGGTCAGACTTGGGATTGGTGGAAGACAGGGGTCTTACAAAATAGGTGTGGACAGTAGAGTACCTTGTTGGACCCGGGGTTGTATTAAAGTACCGTGGAGGGGCCCGGGGGTCATTAGAGTCGGTTCAGGAGTAGTTGTAGACGTCTGGCAGGAGCAGTTGAAGTTGTAGAAGGACCGTTGAAGTTGTAGACGGCTGGCAGGAGCGGTTGAAGTTGTAGACGTCTGGCAGGAGCAGTTGAAGTTGTAGAAGGACCGTTGAAGTGCGGGAAGGGGGGGGTTCTAATCAAATCTAAGGTCTAAGTGCCCTACTGTCTACACCTATTGAATAACAACCCCTGCCTTTGGATATAACTCGGAGGTATGAAAGCCTGAACCTATGGAGAGGATTTCTTGAAAAAGGGGGTCGGTCAGTTCAGTGCGGGATTTTCAGTGCGGGTCATTTTTAGTGTGGACGAAATAGGGAGTGACGTTTTGTCCGGGGCATTTTGGGGAGTGACGTTTTGTCCGGGGCATTTTGGGAAGTGACGTTTTGTCCGGGCATTTTGGGAAGTGACGTTTTGTCCGGGGCATTTTGGGAAGTGACGTTTTGTCCGGGGCATTTTGGGGAGTGACATTTGGGTCAGACTTGGGATTGGTGGAAGACAGGGGTCTTACAAAATAGGTGTGGACAGTAGAGTACCTTGTTGGACCCGGGGTTGTATTAAAGTACCGTGGAGGGGCCCGGGGGTCATTAGAGTCGGTTCAGGAGTAGTTGTAGACGTCTGGCAGGAGCAGTTGAAGTTGTAGAAGGACCGTTGAAGTTGTAGACGGCTGGCAGGAGCGGTTGAAGTTGTAGACGTCTGGCAGGAGCAGTTGAAGTTGTAGAAGGACCGTTGAAGTGCGGGAAGGGGGGGGGTTCTAATCAAATCTAAGGTCTAAGTGCCCTACTGTCTACACCTATTGAATAACAACCCCTGCCTTTGGATATAACTCGGAGGTATGAAAGCCTGAACCTATGGAGAGGATTTCTTGAAAAAGGGGGTCGGTCAGTTCAGTGCGGGATTTTCAGTGCGGGTCATTTTTAGTGTGGACGAAATAGGGAGTGACGTTTTGTCCGGGGCATTTTGGGGAGTGACGTTTTGTCCGGGGCATTTTGGGAAGTGACGTTTTGTCCGGGCATTTTGGGAAGTGACGTTTTGTCCGGGGCATTTTGGGAAGTGACGTTTTGTCCGGGGCATTTTGGGGAGTGACATTTGGGTCAGACTTGGGATTGGTGGAAGACAGGGGTCTTACAAAATAGGTGTGGACAGTAGAGTACCTTGTTGGACCCGGGGTTGTATTAAAGTACCGTGGAGGGGCCCGGGGGTCATTAGAGTCGGTTCAGGAGTAGTTGTAGACGTCTGGCAGGAGCAGTTGAAGTTGTAGAAGGACCGTTGAAGTTGTAGACGGCTGGCAGGAGCGGTTGAAGTTGTAGACGTCTGGCAGGAGCAGTTGAAGTTGTAGAAGGACCGTTGAAGTGCGGGAAGGGGGGGGGGTTCTAATCAAATCTAAGGTCTAAGTGCCCTACTGTCTACACCTATTGAATAACAACCCCTGCCTTTGGATATAACTCGGAGGTATGAAAGCCTGAACCTATTTAGAGTTTTTGATAATTCAGTTTGGAGTGGTATTAAAACTAAGCGTTGGTATTCATTTGGGAGTTTTCTTAATAGAAAAAGTTCGAATTTTTAGAAAAAAGAATCGTCAAGTTGAATCGTTTTGGAGTTTATAAGTGTCTGAAGCTCTCGGAGCTTGGAAGAGTTAGGTGTTGGATAAACCCGGGGTCAGAGGAGGGGAACCCACCCCAAACCCTTTTTTAACCAACAAAGAAATTATGTGATAAAAAATACCACTTGTAAAGAAAAGGCCTTCTTGCTTTCTTCTAAACGAATCCGCAAAAATCCTTTTTTTACAAGTGGCTTAATTGTGCTTTTCCGTTCTTGCATCTAAGAATTCTGCTGTTTTGATAACATTTTGGCTGAAAAAAATAAAACAAAAAATCGACACAAACGGAAAAGCACTAAAAAAATATATTTCAAGCAAATATCTTTTAGACCTTAAAATGTGGCAGTAGCATCTTTGCCACATTTTTAGCTTCTCTCATCTTTGTTATTCATCAACAATTTGTTGCAGTCCAACGCTCATTAAGAACACTTCGCAATAACTTGTCTATGTGTAGCAGTTGATATTTCAGAGCCGTCAGCCACACATGTATCAGAAGTGTTTGTTGTTGAAGACACATCTGCATAATAGCTTAAAATTAAAAATGCAAAATCTGAGAGGAATTATTATGAGGGGGAAATTACTCCGTCTATATCTCCGAATGCCACGATATCTTTCTAAACCCGCATATCACCCCTTATCCGCTGATATTCTTCTTAATCCATCTGAATCCCCTAATGAAATATTCACAGCTTTGTCACCAGTAGCCCGGAGAACTAAGAAAATCCGCTGACCCCGTTCCTTCAGCCTTTCAATGCCCAGCACAGACGGGGAATTTAAAAAATATTTCTCATCCCAAAGAATAAAGAAAAGAAAATATTAAACCTTGGAACTTGAGCCATGTCACCAACAGCAGTTTCAATTCCCAACGAAAGTGGAGCAAAGTCCAAAAGAAGAAGATCCTTTAAAAAAATTTTCAAGTTCTCCTCCAAAACCACTTAAAGAAAAAAACCTGAACATTCTCAGACTTATCGCCAGACAAAATTGCAGCCTGAACAGCAGCTCCATAAGCGACAGCTTCATCCGGGTTGATGCTCTTATTGAGTTCTTTATCAAACAAGAAGTCTGACGAATTGATTTCTCAACTGAATCCATAGTACTGCGGAACAAATCGGCACAGTTCTTCGAAACAAGAACGCATGATGTTGGTGTAGAAGTCGATTCCATCATAGAGCGAATCGATTTCAATGCTAAAACGATTCAAGTTAAGGTCAAATAAGTTGAAAACAACCTCGCTTGAGTGAAGCTAGACAAAGTCCTCTTAGCGCATTCACAAGCAGTACGAAGACGACGGAGAGCACGAGGATTGGTGGTAAGATCCTTCTTGCGCTTACGCTTGAATTCAGCCACAAAATGGTTGACCTTAAAAAGACAAATTTTCAGTTAAGAACCCCTTAAAAACTCGCAAACCATTCGATTGTCAAAATCTTCGCCTCCAAGGTGAGTGTCTCCAGCAGTCGACTTGACCTCAAAAATACCATCTTCAATAGTCAAAATAGACACATCAAAAGTTCCACCGCCCAAGTCAAAAATCAAGACGTTGCGCTCGCCTTGGCCTTTCTTATCCAAACCATAAGCGATGGCCGCGGCCGCAGCAGTTGGCTCGTTGATGATACGCAAAACATTAAGTCCAGAAATCGTTCCAGCATCCTTTGTGGCTTGGCGTTGACTGTCGTTGAAGTAAGCAGGCACAGTGATGACAGCATCTTTGACCGTTTGACCCAAAAATGCCTCAGCCGTCTCCTCCATCTTAGCCAAGACCATTGCCGAAACTTCCTTAAAAACGAAAAACTTAAGCTCAAGCAAGTAAACTTAAAAAAACCTCAGGGAAGAACGCCTTCATTTCACCTTTAACCTCCACTTGGATTTTTGGACGAGCATATTCTCCTTGGATAACCTTGAACGGCCAATACTTCATGTCCGATTGAACGGCTGGATCGTCAAACTTCCGTCCAATCAAGCGTTTCGCGTCTGAAAATGATTTTTGACTTGTTTATCAAAAAATAAAAGAAAATACCAAAAACAGTGTTCGACGGATTCATTGCCACCTGAATTTCAGCAGCGTCACCAATCAGACGTTCAGTGTCCGTGAAGGCCACATAAGATGGAGTTGTACGATTTCCTGAAGAAATAAAGTTAGAACTAGTAAACTCGTTCCAGAAACAAACCTTGATCATTAGCAATAATTTCGCTTTTCCATGCTGGAATACACCAACGCGTACCAAGAGCGATACGGCCAGCATTTGCTTTAGACACTTTTCAAAAGTGTTTAAAATGATAGCTGAAAAATAGAAAAGTTTAAAAGATTAGCAGGCGTGAAATAAGGGTGAAAACGAGACAATGAAAAATAGTGAACCTAAAAACTTTAAGAATCTAAGGAAAAAAAAGTTTTTCGGCAAAATAATAAATTTGGAAAAACATTAAAAACATTCTTGCTATGTATGTTCTTAAGCGACGATTAAATCATGGATTGAAATGAACGTAGGAACAATAACTAGTTTGAGAAAACATCGAAATCAATAACACTCTAACCGTCTCCTAATTGACAATATGAAATTAGTTTTTCTCATCACCCCTCTCATATCTTTCTTATTTTTCAACACCTCGAGAAAAATCTTTAATCACTGATAAATATTTACAAACTTGGGGATGAAAAAATTATTAAGTTCCACACAGATGAAATTTTAGTGGAACTTAATCGACCCAAAGATAATCTAAGAAAAATTGAAAGTTATCCAAAATATGAAAAAGTGACGCCAAACAAATTCCAAGTAAAAATTTACGCTAAAAGTACAAAATTAATTCTGTTAATTTTCATCTTGGAAAATGTTAAAGTGTCAACTAAAAAAAGCCTTTAAAACAACTAAAAAATTATAAAAATAAATTTAATAGATAAATGACTGATAAAGAGTTGGGATGAAGAAAAAAATAAAATTTCGTGCCCCCTCGAAAGGTAGATAAATTAAAAGGTAGACGCGGCAAAAATCGATTAAAAGATTCATTACTTAAAAGGTATATTGATATATAAGGTAGATAGGGCAAGAATTTATTAAAATGCCGACTCGGCCAATAATGGGATAAAATGTCGATTTTTTTTAGAATTCGGAAAGGGACATTTGAGTGCCACCAGTGTAGAGTAATAACGAATTGTATTTTTATCAACTTTATTTATACTTTTAATTAAAGAACCCGTACAATAAACATTAAAAAAAATTTGAAAATATCGTTACTGTGTAAGTTATGATGTGATCTTTTTACAAAGGAATTTTATATCAGCACATTATGTCAGGTTTATATCTAGACTATAAAACCTATCTGGCGCGTTAAACTTAATTTACATGTTCTTTAGCTAACAATATAATATAGGTACTTTAGAAATTAATGACATTAAGATCACATCAAAACATTCAAATTGATTGAGTTAATGATATTATGAGCGTTTAAAGACTAGATGTGAAACAAAAAAGCGTCAAAATCTATAGCAAATACATAGTTGATAATTATAGTAGATTGGCACTTTCTGGTCAGAAATAAACTTCAGCTAACATTAGAATTTTGAGGTAAATAAACAAGGGCAAGTTTGTTAACTAGGCCCATTGATTTCAATACATCTCACTCGGGTTGAAATGGAATTTTTTTTATTACAATTGTCACTCTTGCCACTTTGCCAAATCAATGCGTGTAATGCTGTTACATTGCTCAATTCCGCCACCAGATTGTGGTAACATAAATGCATGTACAGGAACTTGTGATATTCTGTCGCCATTGTCACAGAGTATCCTTGCCATACTAAAAATCAATGAATAACATGATTTTCTCTAGAAATTCCCCAGTGACTTAATTAATAAGACGTACGAAATTCTGATAAATTACTTACCTAGTTTTTTTGATCTCTTCTAATTGTGTCGCTGAGAAGATTCCAGGGTTTTCAAAGTAAAACCTATAATTGAATAGATATTATTAGCAGTCTGAATACATCTCCATAAAAACTATCTCCTACTCGATAATAGTCAAAAACTTGCCGATCGCCATCCCTTGTTCTCTTAAACTGATCACTAATTATACACGCTAACGTTGGTCCAACTAAACCTCCAATAACTGGATCTTCTATCATCCCACCAACGTATAGATCCAAATCATCTACAAAATAAAGCGTTCTCGTATGTAAAAATTATTGATTTTCCTTATTATTAACCCATGCTAATTTATTCTAATGGTTTATTCCATTCAATAGCTCATTTATTCGAAATTATTATTCTATTTTTATAAATTATGATAGCCAACTGACCAGGTGATGGATAATTTTCGGCAAGTACTTTGCGCACATTTTCATCTGAAATATGAACACTCATCTGATCAAAAGATCTTATAGGTTCCATTCCGCAAAAGTTTCTAAATTAGAGTATTAGCTATTTTTTAGCATATGATCTTTTATCAAATACAAATATATCATTGTATTTGGTGATAGAAGATCCATAGTTCTATTTCACCAAATACAAATATATTTAATTTCTTTTGGTTTTTATCTTACCGCCATTTATTGTACGATGGTATGCCATGATCTCTGCCTCGCATTATATTAAGTGAACCTAAGTCAGTGCTGTGAAATATTTTGATGTTATTTTCTGTTGCTAGTAAAACTTACGAGCCAAACATCTTTTCTGTTATAGCTGGTGTCATCCCGTGAGGTTTTTTTAAAGGCCTGAAACGTTGTTAAAAATATCAATGGGTATGTATGTTATATATAGCTATTTTAATAGGTTTATTTTGAAACTTTACTAGAAAATATTTTTCTAAACTAACGTATTCCAGAGACCACGTAATATAGGATCAATGCCTCCTTCAAAAAGAATTTTTTGCGATTTGAAGATGCCTGATGCACGAATAAAAATAGAAATTATTTCCAAGTATTTTCATGATTTTTACCATCACCGAACACGAAGGATCCCTGCACAATCGGTTGCCCATTCTCGGATAGGCGTGGGTATTGCTCCTCAAAATTTGTTTAACTTATACAAATTAAAAATTTATATTTTTGACTCACTAAAATCATTCCATGACCAAATCTGTATGCAGAAGTCGTGAATTCATTTGACACACTTGGATCTACTTGAGGATCATAACCTCTTAAATCAAAATAATAACATTTTAACGGATAATCTCACCGATAAGGGCCGATAAGGCGCTCAAAGAAACTGCCTAGTATTCGTGGTAGAAACTCTCGATAAAGTATTGCTTGAATTTGAGCTCCAACAATCTTACGTGCTTCTTGGAACAGTCTATCTCTGGAAATATTTACAAATAAAGCATAAAATTATTTTTCTAACCCGCTCCAGCCTGGGTTTAAGCCTTGTAAAGCTCTTACAAGACGGTTGTGTTCTCGTGCAAACAATATATGCATCGAAGAGAGGCCCAGAAACTTAATATTAACAAAAACCTAATAATTAACCTAATAATAATAACCAAATTAGCGCGAATGTCGCCAGCAGAAAATGAGGCAGAACAACTGCTGACACTAGCACATCGTCCTTCATCGAAGGGCAAAACCATGAGATTATTGAAAGATGACATTTTTAGCATCCCTTTCAATTAAAAAATTTTCCATCAATTTTTCTATTAGTACCTGTACGCCCATCACGAAATTTTTGCCTAAACCTTTAGTAGATTATTTATCTTATCTATACTCACAAGTCTCTACTAGAAGATCCGTAAATTTGCGAACCATCCACAAATGCAGTGTTTTCATTCAATTGCTCTCTAGGTCTGCTCGGGTTCCCTGTACCACAGACAGGCACAGCTCTTGAAATTTTCAAGCAACCTTTCTGTCTAAATGCATCATTCGTATCCTTGAAATTTTTTAAATTAAATTAATCTTTTATATATTACCTTATTCGAGATTGTAACAGGAACACATTTACTCGGAATGACATCACTGACATTAATTAGGTATATATCATGAAGATTTGAACAAAAATACAGATCTTACTTACCAGGTACCACAATTGGCAGTAGGATGAAGAGTCTAAAAAATAATCGTGTCATATTTGCTAGAATATATTTATTTCTCCCTTACAGTTCGGGCCATGTCATGTGAAATAAATTGTCCCCATTGCATAAGTAGCTGTTTGTAAAAAAGTAATAAAACATTTTCAACTGAAAAATTTCATGTATCAAGTTTAGTACCGAGTTTAATTGTTCATGCGCATGCATTTGAGAGCTAGCCAAAAGTAAACGTGATGCCTCACGTGGAGTAGGCCTACGAGCACTAGTTGAAGCTATAATTTTAAGACTAAATGGAAATCTTGTATATTAATTAAATATAAATTTATTCATAAACATACAGACTGGTTCGGAAAAGCCATCCTCATACTGTGCAGGCAAGTGTCTAAATATAAGTGGAGTATATCCCTCACTAATTTTCTCACCTAAGATATGCACGAAACGATGCGCCAAGTAACGGCCGCTTAAGATTATTACATGTTCCTACAAAATGCATATTTACATAATAAATACCAACAGAAGTACCGTCCATACTCCTGTAAGCAAGGTGGAAGCATAAAGAACGAGAACATTCGAGCGAGTTCAACTCTGGAACACACCCAGAAGGGACAGCCCGTGTGATATCATCCAAGGACAATATTTGTCTACCAGCAACATCCTCTACTGCTTGCAAAAGACCCGAACTTGCCAACTGCTCTGCGGCATTTTCAGTCTTATCGGCAATTTCTGCACAAGAACTTGCCCCCTTTTAAAATCAAAATAATTAAGCACATAACACCTAGTAACCTTTCCTCTTTGAACAGTTCCTTGTTTTTGGACTGGTGCCTTGAATGAAGTTTCTCTGGATGAGCTACTTACTGGGCTCTGAGAATTAGTGGCATGAACAACTGACGGAGATGTAGGTTGAATGCGTGGAGGAGGATGAACAAGTGTTGCCAATGGCGCGCTATTGGAACGACAGGTAGCACATGCCTTGAATTTTAAGAATTTTTGTTAATTTTTATTTTTGTTAAATTATTTTTGTAATTCTTTACCAATTGACAATTTTCATTCATCCATTCGATGTTAGCCCTGCACTCACCAATAGAAGCCCAGAAACGACACCACTCTTAAAAATGGAAAATACTTTAAACAT
The DNA here is from genome assembly GCA_036172945.1 of Meloidogyne incognita. NCBI lineage: Eukaryota > Metazoa > Nematoda > Chromadorea > Rhabditida > Meloidogynidae > Meloidogyne > Meloidogyne incognita. The sequence continues at coordinate 6,812,836 of JARQAC010000012.1, read as the reverse complement.
ACATATGTATAACTCATCAATATGCCAATTTGTAATTAAAAATCTGATTTTTTTATTAATTTATACATTAAAATACCCGTGGTTTGCTATTAAATAAAATATTCTTTATTTACCATGTTGATCGCAGCATCCATTGGATAAGCATTTAAATCTACTTGTTCTTGGAGCACTTAGCTGTCCATAGCACTCTAATTCAAGAGTTTTAATAATTTATTAGTGGCTCACAAACTTGCCTTGAAAAAGCATGGCAACCATCAAAAAGATAAAAACTTTACTGAGCCGGCAGTTTTCGCCTTGTCTATTATTTGTGATAGCTACTTGTTGTATTCTATATGTAATTTGCTTTATAAATTTTTAGAGTAGAGCCAAATATTTAGTGGAATTAGGTAATAAAATTTTCAGATTTTTTATTTTGGAAAACAACTACAGATTTAATAATGTATAACAAAATAAATTCCTTAAGCTTTAAGCGCTCTTATTATCGGAAACACTCACCTCCTTTTTTGATTCTGTCGTCCACTTATAGTTATAATTGAAGTACTGATTGTTTGATTTAGAGCACTTTGTTGCATTATGTTGCTTTATTGCAGCTTATTAATTACTAAAACAAAAAGGCCAGCTCCTTTTATTAAATATTGATGAGCTTCCAAATATAAAATTGATTGGTCAGCAAGTCAAAAAGTTAAATTATTAGATTTTGTATGTATACTTGTTTTTGCTACTAATTTGCCTTCTCAATAATAATTTAGTTTGGGCCATCAGGCATTTGTAAGAATGGATGGATAATTTCATTGAAAATAGTTTGAAAATCCGGTCGCAAAAGGATTATTAAGTTAAGTGGACGAAGAAATAATGATTGGTTTGGGGAAAATCTGGCCGCGCATTTTATGAGGGAACATGATAGGAACAATGGAGAGGTTGAGGGTGAAATGAACGAAGTGGAACTCGGAAACGACTGCGCAAAAGGGTTGAGGAGGCTATTGTGGGCAATGTAAATGGAAAAAGCAATAAACAAGCGAAATGAGCAACACACAAACATAACACGCAATTGTGACGATGTGAAGACATGAGGAGGGGAAAAGAGTAAGCTGCCAAATAATTTAAATGATCAAATAAGCCCATAAGGCCAATAATCATAATGCCACTAACTCCGTCCGAGGTTAACATAAATACAAATTTATTTTAATTAGATACTCATGAAGGTTAGATGAGTTAAATGATTGTCCTAAAACAACGCCACTATTTTATTTTATTTGGTTTGTTTTTGTGCATTTGTTGAAAGTCCGTATACAGCTTTGATTAATTGGCGATGTCCCTCTGGGTATTTACACAACAATCGCCAAAAATCTTACAATGAAATTTCTTAAGACCTTGAAAACATCATGAGCAAAGTGCAGAGAGAAAGGTTTATATTGCATTAATTCTATTTTTAACAAAAATTCAAAAACTATCGCATTGACACTTAACAATTTAAAGGCAAATAAGATAGAAAAATAGTAAAATAGCAAATATTAGTTTAAATAAAAAATACAATATATGGGTATAAATACAATATATTAGGAAAAAGTGAAACTTAAAAAAACGCGAAGTGGAAAAAATGGACAGAAATGTGAAAAAGCTAATTAAAAAACCGAAGAACTTAATCAAAAAGTGTATTCTGTGTACAAATATTCAATATTCAATTACTAAATTCCTTTATATGTATAAAGAAAAACATATTGCACCCACCCATAGATATTTCCCGACGTAATCAGAATGGAATGATGATTATTTTGGGAGTGGAAATGAAAAAGTAGAATCTCCTTTTTGTCATGCGACTAAATATTTTATTTCAAAATATTTTAATTAAAAAATGAAAATGGAAATAAATAAGGAAATTCAGGTATTGAAAAGGCAAATATGTGGGAGGAGATTCCATGAAATAATAAAATTTAATGCGCAAAACAAAAAAATATGCATTGGTTAACCTTAAAATGTTTACCACCTTCTCTTTTAAATTCAACTTATTTACTCCTAAATAAGTGAAAAAAATTCGCAGTTTTAAACTTTTAAATTTTTTCGCAGAAATTTAAATTACGCTAATTTCTGTTTTTTCGAAAAAAATGAATTTTTTATTTATTTGGTATGCTGCCAGAAAAAATAATGTTGAAAATAATAAAAATATTTTCAACGTAGCAGCAATATTACATAAATATAAACGCTTGTTGGAAGGGGCATGTTAAATGTGTAGAATTTATTTGCTTTTAATTTTGTAAACTCCGTTCCAATTTTTCTATTTATTTGAAATTACAATAAACACTGTTTACAATGAGAAAAATATTTTTCTTGTAATGCAAAAAAAAAGTTTAAAAATTTTAAAAACAACTAATTAAACAATTCGAATAATTTATTGGCGAAAAAATTAAGTTTGATTATAAACTTAATAAATTGAAATAGAATGCATGAATTTACTTGCATAAATGTGAGAGTATAGCAAAGGATTACTATGAAAAACTATTTGTGACCAACTAAATAGAAAAACTGTCAGCCTCGTCCTAATTAATCAAACGTATGACAACCTTGCTAAATTGCATAATCGATCAAATAAAAACTATATATGGGTCAATGTGATGCTATATTGGTCACTTATATACCTAACCTAAACATAACTAATTTTTAAAAATAACTTGTTCAAAATTTTTTTAGTTTTGAAAATATTTGTTTTCAACAATATAAATGAAAATGGAAAATATTTTTAGCAAGAGGGATTATTTAAATCAAAACCTAAGTCCAGATGAGCTTTGGGATCCCATTCCTGCACCTTGATTTTCAAAATAGAGGGCCGATGGCTGCAACTGTCTCGGCTTGCGTTGCGCAGCGCAGGAAATTGATAGGCATCTTTCTCGAGCACCCAGTGCCCATTCAATATTTGTTTGAGGCCAAATGAACTCAATATTTTCATAATTTTTATTATTGAGTAGCTCCTGGCTAAGACTGCGTCCTTGTAGCTCTATCTGATAAGAAAATAATAACTCAAAGTTAACTCATTAATCAATTATATATTTTAATAATAAAAATGCAGATTTTTAAGCGTGTTACAAACCTGATCATACCAATGGTGCTGGGTTTCTGGCAAGAAAATAAAATTAGTAATTGCAAAAATTTGTGATTAAGGCTTAACGAACTTCCAAAGCAGCTGACACTGATCTTGACCTAAATACAATTATTTATTCACATATATTTAACGAAAATTATATTTATATTTTCCGAAAAATATAAAAATTCTTAATTTGTATACACTAATTTGCTTAATTTATTATCATTATAGTAATTTAATTATTATTGTAATTTTACCTTGGCAAATTCAATATCTGAAAAGCGGACCAACAACGTAGGCCTGGGAAAGTTAACCAAATAATATGTATTTCCAATTCTAACCTTTGACACTGCATCAGTAAACGTTCTGCTTCCTCTTTACCGCAAAAGCCAAAAATTAATCTACAAATATAAAATAGTAAAATAAACCAAGCAATACCCGTCATTCCACATTTGCAAAAAATGTTTGTTCACCATTTCGGCCTAAATTAATGTAAAAACCAATTATCATATATTCCGAAATCATACCAATTTAAAGAACCATTCAAAGAAGGGAACCAATTTCCATTCTCCATCAATTGCACCAAGCAAATTTGTACCACCGCTACTATTGGCAAGAGGAGTTTGAGCTCCGCTTTCCTTAGCACTAACAGCCTTTTTATTTATACAAAATTCTTCAGCTACTGGCATCTAATAGTTACTGTTTAAAACATTTTAAACTTTGGAGCAAAGATGCATAAACCCTTCTTTGGAAATGAAAAAGTACATATTATAGTACTCTATAAATCTAAAAATTTTACAAAAAAAAAGGATTTAAGTGTCTAATTAAAGAAATATTCATATATTTATAGTTCAACATACCCTCAAAAAATTCTCAACAGGCACCTGTCCATTAACATCCGGCTTAAGTCTAAAAGGGAAATTCTAAATATTTTTTTCAAAATTATAAGGTAAGAAACATTTTAGGAAAAAACTATCAAGAATATTATAGTAAACAATGTACGACAAATTTTACCTTCCCAGAAGATGCTGTTTTGATACAAGATTAAACGATCTAGGTTGGTTTAGAGCGATTTGATCGGTAGGTTTTTGTGGAATCTCCAGTAAAGCCTAATGCGTTTTTTATTATAAGAATAAAAAGGATAAAAAAGCCTGAAATTTCATTTCAAGTGCATTCACCAACTCTTGACCATTCACCAGGGCTGGTAACTCTCCATCCGGTCGTCGTACCTACTATCTAATAATTAGAACAATAACCGTGAATTACGAAATCGGCAAATGAGCGTTCCATAAACAATTTGGCATCGACATCCATTTTTGGTCCAACCTTAATTTCGAATTAAAATTAATTAAAAAAAAGTTAAACTTACAAGAATAGCAAAAGGCAATGAAACCTAAAAAAACTATTTAAATTAAAATCGAAACAAGATAATTTAAAATGTCAAAGAATAACTTTAATAAGTAAACAACCTTTTTTCCAACCAAATCAATTTGATGCTTTAAGGTTTGTAGTTTAATCGTATAGCAGAGATGGTATCGTTTCTAAAATGCACACATTGTTATGTTAAAACATTTAAAGTAAAATAGCAAATTAAAATAACAATTATATACTACCTGTGCTACAGACTCCCTCCGTAATTGCTCCTTCTTTGCTACGCGCTAAATAGAAACAATGTTTTTAAAGTACTATAAACTATCTTATTGTTAGAAAATATTTAATACATGCCATGTCTTCAAATTTTGCAACCATTATAGGCCCAATTGGTTGGTCATTTCCAGAACCTTCAACAATCGCTGGATCAAAATTCTTCAAATGACCTATCATTGGTTCAACAGCAAACTCTTCGTGTTCACAACTGTTGTGAGGTTAATTAGATTTAATAAAGTTTAAATTTATAATTACATGTCATGGTATGCATTATTTCTCAATCTTTTAGCCTGATTAATAATAATTCATCTCTAATTTATTATGTCAATTTTTTAATGTTCCATATTAAGTGGAATTAAAAACTTTAGTAAATTCCTAAAACAAACAGTTTCGTCAGTGATCAAAAGACATTGAATGGAAACTCCATCTACCAAACGATCCAATCCAAAGGCACGTCCGCCTAATATCCTAACAATAAACATTTTATATTAGAGACAGTTAATTCTCAATTCAATCTTATTTTTCTTATAAAATCAAAAAATGTGAAAAAACCTTATTTCCGTATTAAACCAGAATCGACTACGCCTGTGATTTTCAGCCTCACCGCACTTAACCACAACTAAAATTTTAAAAAGCTTAAATAAAAATTGTTAATTTTATTCTGGAAGAATTTCTCAAGAGACACGATTAAGGAATTAACTCTAATGTTAATTTTTTCAAAACTAACCTGAAGGCGGTTGGCGTGATACCTTAAAAAATAGAAAAATATTTAAAAATTTAAAAAAAATAATAAAAATCACAATGATTGAGTAGAATAGAAAAAGATGAGTCATTTGTCGTAATTGCTGTTGGTATTGCTCAAACCCGATACCGGGATACTCTGAGACTAAATATCCCAGACCTGTCAGGGTCTGTTCCAACAATTCGCCAAAATATTCGAACCTATAAAACAGATAAATTTTCATCAATTATAATTTTATTTACTGCGTGTCGATTGTGTTCAGAAGTGAATAGTTCATCTGTTGGGTCCATTGCGCTGCCACCTGCCGATAAATAAGTTTAAGTAAATATTCCTATATTCTTACAGAAAGCTTTTGCTGTTGTACAGCCCAGCCACAAAGCACCTCACTCATCTTAATGAAAATTATAATTATTTGAATATTTTAAGAACCAGATATTGCTTTTCTGCTTCCATGGAAATCAAAAGCTGTCCTACAATGGTTAATATACGATTAACAAATTCAGCCTGCTTTTCTGGTAGGATTTTACGAGAGAACAGAGTATCAACGTTATCCTGTATAAGATAAATTGAATTTCTATGGTTTAAAAAGATTTTCAACCTTGAATATCTGATATATCTCAGCCGTTGTGTTGTGCCTTTCCACAAACTTATCTTGATCAGAATATTCATCTAAAATTGTAAATGTATTTTCGTTAATCTGAACTGAAATTCTGCAGTTCCTAAAAGGGCAAATAGATCTAATTTGAATAGTTCTAATAAAAGAACCAAATCTTAATAGCTACAAATTGAAATTATTTTCCGTTTTATCACCATAGTAACTAAGTAGTTATTAGATATTAATAAAGCATTTAATCACCTAAACTTCTATATGAATTTGCACGTGATACTTGTTTCTCCCCTCCATCACCAAGTGTTTGTAGTGAAAATGAGTTGATATGAGCCACCTGCACACCCTGCCGATTCAATTCAGATGGACAAAGTTCCATCGGCTGTTTTTTAAACTTATTTTAATATTTAATTATTATACCTGTTGTGGAAATATAGTAGGTTGTTTCTGATTAACTGATCCATTCAACATTGTAAGAGACATTCAAATTTCATTCCTCATGTCAACAAGTAAGAAGAGAAAATTAAATTAATTGAGGTAAAGAAACAAATAGGTGTTTACTACTAATATAAGAAGGTGGTGTATGCGCAATTGATTACCACAAAGTTGATGAGAAACAACAATAAAATGAATAACTCTCGCAGATAAAGAACTTGCTCGATATTAGTCAGTAATTTGTGCAGTTTTAATATTTGAAACGTAAGAACGAAAGGCAAAAATCAAATGGGCAAGTAAAATATTCCGCACCATTTTAAGTTTCTTTTTAATAAGAATTTACAAAGAAATGGAAAATTATTTATCAAGAATTAAATATTCTAAACAGATTTCTAATGCTCAATTATTTATAAAATTAAAAATTTATTAAGGTAAAAAATACAAAATGCCGGTTCTCGTTTATTTGACAATGTTAATGATTTAATGGGTAACATAGGCCAGTCAATGAACAGATTTTAACTAGATAAATTGAAACGCGAGTGAATCGAGCCAACTAAAATAAAAAAACTTGACATAAAATAAATATAAATGGCCTTAAAATAGTTGGGAATTCTGTGTAATCACCAGAAATAACAAAATCAAAGATAAATGCGGTTCCTTGTAAGTCGCTTATCAAAATACGTACGTAAAATAGGATTGACGTAAACCCCTCATATTTAATTTCTTGTCAAAATATTTGACAAGGATGTTTGTTAGAGATAAAAGAACGTCTACAGATAAAAAGCATTCAAGTCAACAATATACATACTATATGTCTGGCTCCCATACTAATCTGTAGACTAAATCATTAACCTCATTTGAAGCGCATTGTCTCGAGCCATAAGAAGTGATTCCAATAAGCTCTAAATATTCAATATATTTATACATACACTTTATAGTATCAACTTTTCAAATTTATTCTACAACTTGTCTAAGTAATATTAATAGATATCAAATTATGCTTATTACCTTTTTGTACCGCATCTCTTGATGGTTTTACCACAATGCCAATTTTTAAGGAATCATCAATCGATACTGATGAAATTATTTTGTCATTTATTGAAGTGCTTGAATCTTTTTTTGTTTTGATATTCCTCCTTAAACGTTGTCGTTTCTTCTTTGCATTTGACCAGCTACGCATAAATTCCAGCTGAGGAACAGCAAGTGGAGAATGTAATATTTGTCGAGAAACTATAATATCAATTTGTTATCGAAAATTATGTTATTTTCAATATTACTAGCAGTTTCTCCATTCTTAGATAAATCATGTGTCATATTGTTATTGAGAATCCCTATATTTCTGACAGACGTTAAATGGACGCGTTTTGAATTACGTAAATCCTCCATACCAGATCCGCTATCACCCTTAAAAGAAATAATTAAATGATATAAACATTTTGCTAAATCCATCAAACTGAATGCTGAATGTAATTTAGAACTTTAAACAAACGTGGCAAGTTCGTAATGTTCGAAAATCTCTAGGGTTCAGCGCCTTTGCACAGAGATAGTCCTCACTACATTTTTAAAATTAAAAATTGGAAATCAAGTTACAAAGATTACACGTCAGTTGGCATCCTATAAGTTACTTTCTAAATAAATTTGTAAAAGGATTTATAAACCTGTCCGCCCATGGCCTCTTCTAAAATAATTATTTGAACAATAGCATTAAGGCTTAATTTTACCTTACATCCCGCATCGTGGCGCATTGGTATCTCTCGAATTAGAATATCACCTTTATGAAAAGCTAAAAAACTGAGTACTGGATAACATTAATTAATCGTACCGTCTCTTCTTCCCCAGCTGCTCACGGTGAGAATTTTACCATCCTCTGGAATTTGCCCCTTCATAGGAAGACAAATTGGCTGCACTACATCCGAAAATTTGATTCTTCATTAGAATTTTATTGGTGAATTAAATTTAAGGCGAACTACCGATCTTCAAGTTCAACAATTGCCCAGTCGTGTCCATTAATACATTCTAACAATAAGTATGTATAAGTCTACAATATAAAATAAATAATCACCTCCATCAGCAAACCCATCGTCTATATAAATTGCCCTGATCTAAACTTATAGAAATGAAAGAATAACAATTCAACATACACGACTATGTGTAATATTTGCTTTGGCACATGCTGGATCATTTGCCTCTTCGCGAATACAGTCTGAACCATATGCTAAAATTTAGTTTTGACAAAAAATTTTTTAAACATCCTTCTTACCAACGCTCCACGAGCTTTGCAAATCGCTGAAACGTCTATATCCGGAAACTCTTAAATTTAAACACCATTCTTATAAAAAAGTATAAACAATCTACAACAACTCCGAAAAATGTTGTTTTAGTATACAACAATTCATAACAAAAATCAGTTATAACATGACTTACTCACAAGGACCGCCACCACTATTGTCGAATAAAACAAATCCATGTGCAACTGTAAGAACGTGGAAAGGAGAAATCACACTGCCACCTAATTTGTTGCGCCCCTAACAAAAAGTAAAAAATTTCCGAAATACTTCCGAGTGTGCTTCTAGAAGCTAATTACTTTTGTCATTAGAGATACCGCCCACGGATGTTTTCTTCCATTCTTCATTTCAGTAGAATGACCACACTCCATAGCTAATAGCTCATTCTCATCTGAGCTCAAACGCCTTAACGACACGTCTCAAGAAAGAAATATTAAAAAGGTAAAGAATATAGTTACGCACTTGGCGGTAGGAAAATAGAGTTTACACAAATTAAGAGGGCTAAAATTGCATTCAATAAAATGTTAAATCTAACACAAGGCTTTAACAAATGTAGTTTATACATATTCAAAAGTTTTGAACCCACAGCATATTTATGAGATGACATCAGATCATCAGTTTCCTAAACTTAAGTTGTTTCGTGAAAATAGACGAAAAATAGGCTGAAATCACTTTAACAAAAATCTTAAATCTATAATATGTTTACAAGTACGCAGTTCAGACTCAAGACAATGGAAAATAATGACGAAAACCTGAACGAATATGTACAAAATTAGTGGAACAAAGTCAACTCGCTTTTACTGCCCTCCTTTGTTCTTCTTCAAAAGGCCATTAGACGTTGTAAGAAATATGATTGCGTAAAAGTAAAATGATTAATCGTCGGTTGAAAGGAAAAAATATGAAGCGAAATAAACAAATTGCCCTACCCCAACAACCAATTAACTTAAAAACACCCATAAAATTTAAATGTCTAAATTGTCAATTCAATTATAAAATCTAACACAACATAAGGAATTCAGTTAGTGAATTGAGAGTCCCTACCCTAATAATGAGACCACAGCTTACTTTCAGAAGAATTAATGACTAGTATCAAAACCGTAATTTTTAAATAAAGTTACAATACTAGAAATTTAGGAGAGTTTAAATTTAAAATACAATGCTTAGAAGACGAAAACAGTTGCAATTCCTATACATAAATTAACAAATAATTTGAGCCAATCAGTTCAATCTACGTACGCCAGTATAAGCAGTTACATGTCTTGATGGATCTGACGATTTTCCTGATCCCGATATTCTTCTTTGCTGAACATAAGAAGGTTCTAAATTAATTTTTATTAATCCATTATTAATTTTAAAGGAACTACTACATATTTGCATAAATAAGCGATTTATAAAAGACAAACCAATTTCAACCTGAGAACTGAACAATGGGAAGCTCAGCTCATCGTTTGACAAATTGAAAGGAGGAGTAACATGTTGATGATGAAAAGATGTTAGTTTTCCTTGGATTGGACTTGTTGGTACATTCTCTAAATCAGAATCTTTTTCAGTTGCACGATTTATGTTCTGCATAAATCTGAAAGACTGTAGTTATTGAGTTAGTTAAATTATTTGAAAGAGTTGTCAAGAAACTAATTGTAAGAGTTACAATTTTTACTTGTCAGTTAAATTCAGTGTCTATTAATAAACGCTTATAAAGTACCTGATGATGTCCTGAGCGACTTTCCACCTTTGCTTTCTTTTAGCCTCTTCAAGCAGCTTACAGGCTAGCTGAAAATAATAAAATATGTTAAAAGTAAAAATATAAAACCCTAGAACTTTCATCAATACTCGTCAAACTATGTAAAATGACCAGACAACTTGTAGCGAGCCTAAATATAAAATTTTAAGCAATGTTCTAATTAAAACATACTCAAGACGACTTTCCTCGAGACACATTTGAAAAAGTTGACGAGGATGGTTGCTCACGAAGAAAAGAAGATTCCAAAAAGCAAGCTCAGTTTTGCGAGCACAGTGAATAATAGTTGGAAGATATTCGTCCGGAAACTCACGTAAGAATGAAATAACTCTAGGTAAGAGTGGATCTAAAATATAAAAATAGTAAGAGAATAATTATTTTTGTTATAAAAAACCTGGTATTGGTTCCGATGACGATGCCTCCTAAAGTTGTAATTTAAAACTGTCATTTAGTATATGAATATTTACGCCTTTACGGCAAGATTAAAATAATCCGAACAAATCTTTAAAAAAACCTCGTCCAACAGATCGTGTAAAAGAAGTTCAAGTATATGTCCAAAATAGGAGATGGAACGACAAGCAGACGCTAGATCAAAAGCATACGATCCTTGAATAAAAAAGCTTTAAAAGTAATAACACAATTGAATATACCTAGATTTCGCTTTAAAAGTTGCTTGATTAACTTGTGAATAAAAACCTGGAATTTTACATATACATATTTCGTAAATTATTAAAAACTTCATATGTTTTTGTTAAGCTTCGCACAGAAAGAACAGCATCATCATCACTTTTTGCTAAAGAAACAAAATCGCTAAGTGAATCACCCTCCGTAAGCTCTGAAGTAGTTGAAATGTCATCAGTAGAAGCAATTTTGCTTGTAATATTGGAAAAACTCAAAGAAGTTACATTCGCTCCACAAGCCAGATAATTATGATCAATATCTTTAATTAAAAGAAAAATTAAAAGCAAAAGCAGAGAAGTGATACAGAAGGGATAGATTTCCAGACTGAATGGAATCATAATTCGGCGCGATATGAAGGCACGAGAATTTTGTCGAAGTTGTGGCAGCTTAATAGGATCAGATGATATGTTTTTGTCTTGGGAATCAATTGAAAGCGGTAACCACAACTAGGATGAAGTTAGAATTAATTGTTGAAATAAAGATTTAACAAACCCTGAACTTTCTACACCCTGCATTTATCCAAAGTGCTTCACTTAAATATGGAATTGTAAAATTGTATTTCTCATCACGAAAAAAAGATGAGCAACTAAAAGGATGAACAACCCAGAATTCTTCGACATATGACGCCACTAATGTTGGCGGGTGTAGCTAGAATATATAGATTTTGCTACTGATATAGGATTTAAAATTTACTTGAAATTCTAATATGTTTTCATTGGAAATTTCCTTATGTTGGCCTTTCAGCTGTTGGACAGAAGATTCCATAGGACTCAAAAGTAACAAATGACCAGATGCATTTATAAGTAATGAATCAAGATCACTGCAAAATGACAAGGCATCTAAATGGAATTATAATCTCCTTGTTATACCAATACTTAACTACAGATTCAAGAATTTGTAGATAAGTAACAAAAGGAAACATGCATAAATAGAAAATTACCTGAATGAAAGTTAAGCTTTGCCAGTTCCATAGATATTAGACCTAAAAACAATAGAAATAAAAATATATTTAAACAAAAACTAAAATTTGGATGATGGAGAAACTCAGCAACTCTGATTTCAGCAATACACTCAATTTGTAATTGTTCCATGTCCGAAATTGAAAGTGAGTATATGCTGATCATTGAATCAACACCAAAAGTCAACAGAAAAGAATTACTATAAAAAGTACTAAATGTAAAAATTTCAAACTAAAGATAAATAACCATATTTTCATCTGGAGAATTCTATTAGTAGAAATAAAATGAGCCAAATCTACATCAAGTTGATCTTCTATACGAAAAACATAGAGTAGTTCGTCCTTTGTGTCAAGATTACATGCTGCACAAAGAATGAAAGAACCAAAAATGTCTAACCCTCCAGTAAGAAATAACGATCTTTCCTAAAGAAAAAAACGACCGTATAAAAAATCGACAGCAAGAAAAACGCCTGTATACTTCAAAAAAGAATCATGCGTTTTTCTCGAGTTCTTAACTTAAGTTATAACCTCAGCTTCCTTTCTGAACATTCGCCATTTTTTAGTTCTAAAATTGAAAAAACAAAATCCGTGAGATCCTCCAATCGCCAGTATCTTATCAAAATCAGTATGTCTACTAACTGACAACGAGACGTGCTATAATTGACAAATATAGTATAAATAAATTATTAAAAAAATTAACAACTTTTATCGGCCAATTTGTAGTGATATAGCCATGAGGAGGTTTTATCAACTGCCATATCAAGTGACTAGCAATCTGCTCGTCTTGAGTTGTTGGACAAACAAAAATACGATCGGAGCCCACAAATACCATCGCATCATGGATACTCTTAAGAATGGAATTATAATTGATGGTAAATGAGAAAACCTGTATAGATTTAACAATGTTGATCAAATGAAGATTACCATTTGATGTTCCAAGCCAAAGTTGATAACCTTCCAACGACCAATCCATAGATGTATACCCGTAATTATCAAGAGTTGTATTACTAAAGTCAAAAATAATCAAAATATCAAGATTTTAATACCTTTGACGATTTTTACCTAATGCGATTGTACTATCTTCCAAAGAACACCACCATTGTTCACCAAAAGGACTAAAGATTGCCAAGACTGGCGGACAAGACATATGATGACTATTAGTTTTTGCAAAAATTAGTTCAGCATCTCCATTAATAAGATCGCCTATGGTATAAAATAAATTTAAAAAATAATTATGTAAATACCATTGTGGTTACTAAAGGCAGAATTCTGTTTAGAATCCCACAAAACAGCAAAAGCATCACCAGAAGGACTTAAGCAATTTATTTGTCTAATAGAAGAAATCTTTTCTAACAGCTCAGTTCCATCTTTGATAGATAAACCTATTCTAAAAAGTTGAATCAGTCCGCCATCTACATCGTTCGTTGAATACGCAGCGATTTCACCGCTATTATTAAAAAATAACTAAGATTAACAATAAGATTATGAGATTTCGAGATATCATTTTTTTAATTAACAAAACAGAATTTGTTATAAAGGTGAAACAAACTTTTTACACCCAAAATAGAGAAGACGGAATTTAAAATTAGTCGAGCAACAACAAGCATCATTTAATCCTCCAGCAAAAAGAACGCTTATTGATCCAGGACGAAATTCAGAGATACTCGATACAACTAACGCAGCCTTGCCATCACTATAAACAATACAGATTCCACCGAGAAACGGAGAAATGTCGGAGACAAAATAATCAACATCCTTACGTTGATCTAAAAAATCGAATTATAAAATTTTCCTAAAACCACTTACTTTTATTGTTGCTGGTCTGCTCCTGTTGAATAGAACGAATATTGAAGGAAAGTTCATGTAAAATATTTCCTGACCAACTTAGTCTGTGCAACCAACCATCTTTCAAACAAACAAACAATTCCTCTTTGAATGTAAGAATGCTAACATAAGAATTAAATTAAAAATTGATCCTACGATTAAAAAATAAGACCATGTTGGTGTAGATTCCAATCTTGCCACAACGGCAAGATTTACGTTGATATGCGGCCTACTCTTGTTCATGAAGAGCTCAGTCGATTCACGGGTAAAATCTGTATTTTCTCCGACAGGATCGTGTAAATTGAAAGATGATTCACGTGAAATTTCAACATTAAATATGCAAACAAAATTCTTTGAAGTCTAAATTAACAAACTAAAAATAAACAACTAGTCAATGTAATCCATCCTACATACCTAATTTAAAAACTAATAATAAGTAATGGACAGTAAAATCAAACCGTCACAGCAATCGCAGTTGAGTCTGGTTTCCAATATGCTTTTTTGAAAAAGCCTCTTTCTGAAATATCTTCATCCTCTCTTTGATATATACAAGCTAGCAGATGAGTCTAAAATAAAATTTTTAATTGAACTTTATATATTTTTAGTTATTAAATAAAAAAAAAAGCTTACATCCGCAAGGTAAAAGTAGAGAAAAGTATTTGTCAACGCAACAAAGATGTTGTGTTCTCGATTTGAAACTAGTGAATTGACAGATTCTGAAAAAGTTAGATGAAGCAGGCAGTCGCACCCTTCCTTTGAAGAAAAAATAAATAAATTAATAAAAAGATGAAACAAACCGGTAAAAGCATAGTAGATAATTAGCTTTCTGCAGTTGAAATATTAAATTAGGAAGAAAAAATAACCATTAAAAATAATCTTAAATGTCAAAAAAAAGTGATCATATTAAATGGATGTGATCAAATAAAAATGTAAATTATCTATAAGGTAAATTCTGATTTCAGAGCAGCTGATTTCAGAGCTAAAAAATCAGTTTTTTAAATTTTGGCGTTAATAACATAATGCCAAATTTGTGTTCATTAATTGTTTAAAAGTTTGGCTTCCTTTTTTATTGATTTCTGATTTGATTTGGTTGTTTGTTGTTTTGCTTTTGTGATACTTTGTTTGTGTTTTCTTCGTGTTTTTTCGTGTTTCTGTTGTGCTTTTTGTTTAATCTCTTTATCTTCTATTATTTTATCTTCAATTCTGTCTTTCTAAAGCGCGCGAGGCAAAAAATTGCGAAAAAAACTAAAAAAATTTAAATTAAAAAATTTTTTTCAACTTTTCACTTATAGGCTGGCAGATTTTCTACATGGTGGTACGTCTACTAGCTGGTCTGGCTGATTTTTCAAAATGTTTTTTTCAAGGTGATGTGCAACAATGGCAGCATGGAATGGTCTGGTGTGGTTGTGTTTTTAAAGATTTTTTTTAATTTTAAATTAAAAAATGAATTTTATTTTTGAGATTTTGGGGCTTTCAGCTGTGGATGGTGGAAGAACATGCGTTGGATGGTGGAGCTGAAGAATATGGGGTGGTGTGGTCTTTTTAATATTTTTTTATTTTTTTTTAACCTAAAATTTTTAAAATTAAATTTTTGATTTTTAATAGATTTACGGACTTTCAGCTGTTTGGTGGTAGAACGGAAGAATATGCCATTGAATGGTGGAAGAACATGCAGTGGTTGGTGGAAGTATGGTCTGGTGTGGTTCTTTAAATTTTTTTTAATTTTAAAAAATTTTAATTTGAAAAAATAAATTTTTTATTTCAAGAGATTTGGGGGCTTTCAGTTGTGGATGTGGGAAGAATATGCTGTTGTTTGGTGGAAGAACATGCAATGGATGGTGGAAGTGCTCTTGGATGCTTAAGGAACATGCTTTTGGTGGTGGAAGAAGATGCTCATTCTGGATGTAAGTTTGCCATGATTTTGAAAAAAAGGCAAAAAATGTGCGCTAAAAATTTTACGCAACTGCGATCTTTTCTCTTCTCATTTTTCTCTTTCTTTCATTCTCCTCTTTTTTGAAAATTTACCAGATCAACTTGTCTGCAATTAGAAATGGAATGGTTTGAAATTTTCCACCGGCAGAATATGGACGGGGGCTTATTTGGAGCATCAGAATATGGAAAACGTGCTTATTGAACTGAGTCGGTGGTTTTCCTACCCATGATTTCCAGGTCCTTAAATTTTCCATTTGTGAGGGTGGTGTGGTTTTAAATAAAATTTTTTTGGCATAATGTATTTTTTCAAACATTTTATCTCTCACTACTTAGAGAAAAAGAGGAAAACGAGAGATGAGCAAATATAGACGAGAGAAATCTTTTCTCTTCTTCTTTCCTTCATTTGATGTCGCGAATGGATTTGAATGGATGAATACCAAAATACCCCAAATAATTGTCAAGAAAAAACAGCTCATAATCATTAACGAAGATGTGTGAAATTTACTTTTTTGAATTAAATTTTTATTCTGTATTATTCCTTATCTTGTGCAATTGAATGTTCTTCAGTATTGTTGTATTCATTTTTCCGTCTTGCTTGCCAATTCAGAACAAAAATTCTGAAAAATAGGTTTACTATGTGGTTAAATACCTTGTTACCTTGCAATTTTTGTGATGTTCTTGTACTTTGTTCACCTCCTCTTGGACCCATTGAGCTACTAATGAGCAAGTAAAATCCTTCGAAAAATATATAAAATCCCTACAACTCGAATTATTACTTTCTCAATCTCAGGTAGCGTCTCATTGTATTCCATTACACGGGTTGTGAACCTAAAAATCCGCGTTGTTTATTAACAAATCGTATGATCGATCAAAGTATGATCAACTAAGTCCTGTACAACCTTACCAGGAAAGGTACTGAGCGCTCCTTTGCAAACTATCTGCCGTCTTTAGCAGCCCTTCGGCAGTCTTCAATCTATTTTTTGCTGTCTTTTCAATCTGATTTGATAAAAAGTATATCAAACTCGCATAAGTTTATTACATTGTCACCATTTTCACTGCCTTCTATTAGAGAATGTAGCTCGTTGCTTTCTCTAATCAAAATATAGGAATTTCTGTATCTAGAAAATATTGCCAAACCTATGTAATTTTGCTCCCAGTGTGTTTCGTCTCCACGAAAGCCAAGAAACATCCGATTTTCCTATTTCTCCTTCTGTAAGATTCTCTTGATTAAGCATCTTCAGGAGAAATAAAATATCTCTTGCAAAATTAATTAAAATTAACTGGTTTTAACGCAGCCAAGGTTCGTTCAGAATCTTCTAACTCTCTTAAGTATTCATCGATTTGATCTTCAAAGCATTCCTATGTAAGAATAGAAATATATTCTATCATTGCTCTTAGTTATTTCTATTTACATTATATAAAGCATATTTCTATAAGCTTACATTATCCTTATTCTCCAAAAGTTCATTAAGTCGGCCTGACAAACTATGCATGTTCGTGATTCTGAAAGAATGCCTTTTAGCTTCATAGATCTGTTTTATCTATAAATCAGGATGGTTAACTCATAAAAAAGCAGATAAAGCATTGTAAAAAAATGGAAAAAGATAGGATGTTTTTACTATGGTGAAAACTCATATAAAGATCATGACGCCTTCAACTTACGTTCCATCGATTTGTTGTGAAACTTCTTCTAAACTCGGAACATCACTAGGCTTCTTAGGGACTAAAATAGTACATGTTAATTAAAACTTCTTTAGAAGACGATTAGCGCATGAAAATTTACCAGCGCCTTCAGAGACACCTCGAGGTTGTCTGAGAAATACCGATCCAAAGAGGAGATTGTCGACGATCAGTTGAATATCACGGATCTCATTGACAATCTATTTGTCTGTAATAAATATTTTATTTTCACAACTACCTGATCGAAGTGCAAATCCTTATGATGATGTCCAACACCTTTACTTGCAGTCGTGCCTTCTGTCATTATCAAGGCTCTTCTATATTTTTTACATTAACAGTGATTCGTTTCACCGGTTAATTGACTACTTTCATGCTGTTACGGAATTTAATACGAAAAAATTTGGCAGTTGCTCACACTTGAATGGATATCTTAGAATAGAGGATATAGTAAAATCGATCGAGCATCGTCGCAAGGCAAAGAAAGGAAGGGTAAAAACAAAAACAACGAAATTGAATTAAAAATTATTTATCCAAGAGATTAACTGGCAAGAAAACATATAGGAAATGATCTCAGGTATAAAAACGTAAATAAGACACATTTTATATTTGTTTTTTTGTACCTTCACGTAAATCTCTGTCTTGCGTTTGGTAAAGTGGGGACTTCATGAATGTCCAAAGATATAAACGATACATAACTGCAATCACAGTCCATGTAGAGAAGAGGGAGATGCCAATCCAATGCTAAATGAGATTTTATTTAAAAATTTCATTTGTTTGGTATTTCTCAATGTTCATTTCATGAAAATTTTACCTTCCCTGACCAGTCCTTTGTGTAAGCAATCTGAGACCAAATTTGAGCAGACAAAATAAAAATACAAAGTACTGCCCTAGTTTCTGCTGCAATTGCCAAATCAGAATGGCTTCTTATATGCATCTAATTAATTTGGATAACTGTATATGAAATATTGAATAGAAACTTACAGCATGCGCACTAATCACCTAAATAAATCTTTTAAAATTAAAAAATTTCTAAAAAATTACATGCGAACAAACAAAGAATAATCCCATTAGACGGCCTTTAAATTAATATTTCAATAAATATTTTTAATACTAAGATACCGCATAATTCATGACTGGCATCCAAAGTTAGACTAACCTTAATTTAAAAAATCATGAAAAAGAGAAAGAATCTTGAGAAACCTGTCCGTTTAAGAGCCATTGTGGTGAGGAAATCCACGCAAGTCCTATTGAAACAGCAGCAATTGTGTCTAGTTGGTAAAGTGCACCATGAATGCCTTGAATAACTGCCCTTTCTGAGCACTCAAACGGTTTTAATTGATCACTTTCTGTGAAGATATTTGGAATTTTTTAGAAGAATGTCAAAATAAACTACCAACTGGCCACCCAGAAACTAGCAGTAATATAATGTAGAGTAAGGCACACCCAAGGCTGAGCGAAATTAAAGTTCGAATTAGCACTGAAATATACTATAATAAGAAATCCTTAGGAATTCCAATTGAAACCTGGGTGAACAAGGTTTGGATGTACAGATAGTGTGTGGAGAAAAATGAAGGAGCATAACACCCCGGAGAGAAGGCGCATTACGATACATGCTGATCTAATTAAAGATGTAGAATGAGTTGAACCAGAACTTCGGCTGAAGAACGTTGAAGCTAAGAGGTGACCACCCACGCACCTTAATAAATGCCAGTGAACTCCATCGGTGGAACGTTGCTATAACTTTATATGTTAAAAAGTTAGCATTCATTAATAACCTACCAAAACAAAGTCACCGACAAATTTGGGAAAAAGATAAAGTAAAAGCCCAAGGAGCAAACATATAATTGTATCAAAAAATAATAATTTATGGCATAGTTTCGTGAAGAAAATTTTAATCATCTATTAATACAAAACTAAAATTGAATTAAAAACAAATGTTAATTCGTTGCACGCATGCACTAACTCATCAAAATCCTGCGCGGGATCCAGGCCGCCCGCACTAGCCTCTAACAGCATTTAATAAAAAATTTTAGAAAGAAAGCAAATTGAGTACCAAAATGATATTAATAAAACCCGATAAATTTTTTCTTGACTCATTTTAGAAATTTTTGCTTTTTTATTTTAATGTTTATATGACTCTCTTTCTATTTTAGTTTTTTATTTCAAAAGAATTTTATTATGACTTCTGATAATACTGCTTGGGTAACTTTGGCCACTAATGACGGATACGCTATCGGCGCTCTTGTATTAGCTCATTCACTGCGCAACGTTGGAACTACTCATAAATTGCATGTCCTCTACACTTCTGGAGTATCCTTCAATTTGAGGTCTTTTTTATTTTTCTTTTGAAAATTTACTTGGTTTTGACGCCAGGAACTTTTCGATACAAAGTACTTAAAATTGCCTAAAAATTGATATTTTCAGAAATAAATTGGAGGAAGTCTTCGACAATTCTACTGAGGTGACTCTAATTCTAAACTCGTAATAAAACCCGTTAATTATCTAATCAGGTTAACGTGTTGGACAGTGGTGATGAAGCTAATCTTGCTTTGATTGGACGTCCTGATCTTGGAGTTACATTTACTAAGTTGCACTGCTGGCGATTGACTCAATATAATAAATGTGTCTTTCTTGACGCTGACACTTTTGTTATTTATATATTACGATTTAAAAACTAAATAAGTTTTTAGGTAGTTAAAAACTGCGATGAACTTTTTGACCGACCTGAGTTTTCTGCTGCTCCAGATATTGGATGGCCAGACATTTTTAACACTGGTATCATTTTTTCTAACTATGCTCTTAATTTTATTTTAAAATTTATCTGTAGATTTATCATATTTTCAGGTGTTTTTGTTTATGTACCATCTTTGGAAACTTATAATAATCTTCTACAATTTGCTGTAACTCACGGTTCGTTTGATGGCGGTGATCAAGGACTTTTGAATGCTTACTTTAGGTTTATATTTTATTTATTAGACAAAATCATTTCTTTATTCAGTGGGTGGCGTGAATGGGATGCTTCTCATCGTCTTCCATTTACATACAATGTTACCACTAGTGCGATTTTTGCTTATGCTGCAGCTGTAAAACGGTTATTTATCTATAGCCTAATCTAAATTACTTTTTCTTTTAGCTTTGCACCCCAAGTAAAGATCGTTCATTTCTTGGGCAAACAAAAACCATGGCTTGTGCATTATGAGAGCGGGGAAGGACTGACTTATCTCTCGGATTACCATCGAGTGGGTCTTATATTTGTCTAATTTCTTTTAAATACTTCAGGAGTGGCGTGATCTTTATTCCAGAATGGTGCAAGGTCATCTGCCGGACACTTCAGAGGTTTCTCAAATTAAGCTTGACTTCCCACATTCCATGTCTGATGTTGTGACATTTAGTTCTCGTTTGCCTGTGAGTTGCTGTTTTAAGCTTAAAATTAACAAGATTTGATAGCATTACCTATTTTGGTATTCAGAATTTTTCTAATATACTTCATTTTTTCTAACACGATTGTTGTTCCTCTTTATTAAATTACAAAAAATTTAAGAGTCCTTTGGGTTTTATCTGTGCTTTATTATAATTTTGATGTGATTTTATTTCATGGATTTATTCTAATATTATTTCTTAGGAATTGACTACAACCGTTCGCAAAGAGACAAGTCGATTGGAAGCATGGGAGGCTGGAACTCCTGATTATCTTGGTTTGGTTTTTTTCTTTTGATTTTTGATTTACTTCATACTTTAAGGGGCTGACTCGTTCGACAACATTAAGAAAGCAATGGAAGAGTCCTTGCTCAAGCAGTGATGCGATATTAATATCCAATTGCTGCCTAGTCATACTAATTGTAAATACAAAGGTTTTAATTGATCGAATATGCGATCTCTCATGACCAGACTTTTTGATTTCTAATTTGCTCAAGTTGTATTAATATAAGCATATTCTAAAATCTAATTTCTTAAGACTGACAATAAGAATTTTTTAATTATATAAATTTTCATTTTGCAAATAAAACTTTAATTTGTCTTATTGTTAGATTTTTTGTCATTACATATCTTTTGCTTAAGGAGTGTCCTTTATATTTACTGATATTTTTCATTAATTATGAATTTTTTAGTTCTAATGAAATTTTAACTAATTTGTTCTTAACGACATTTTATGATAAAAAACAGCCAAGAGGATCGAAAGTCAGCTGCACGAAAACAAATCATTCCTCTTCAAAATGCGGAAAAGATTGAAGCCTTGCTCGGTACACTTCAGGGATATTCACGAAAACTTGCTTCTGGTCCGAATGAGAAGGCGGCAAGAGGAATCTTGCGGATAAGGTTTTTTAGTTTCACGTTTTGTTTTTATTTTGTTTTTAGTTTTGAACTTTCTCAAGAATATGCTGAAAAATTACTTTCTGACTTTGAGTCTTGCTTTCGAATGAATGTTGAATATCAACTGTGGAAGAATTGTTTCTATTCTCCAATAGAGGTGTTGCGAAAACGAAGTGAAGATGGTGGACCACATGCAGGATTATTTAAAGGATCTTTAAATGAACTAATTGAACCTGTATTTTTCCAGTTTTTATTATTTTACATAATTATAACCTAGGCAATTACCTTTTATGAAGGTTTATTGAAAGATTATGAAGTGAAATTCTCCGTTGATTTTTCGAAATTTTATCAGCCTTACGCAAGTTCTCTTTCCTTGGATAAATTTGATGAATGTGCTGTTATTGATAGCGAGTTACCTGTTGTTGATTCGGTTTTTTTACTAGAAAATTTACTTAAAACTTTCTACTTTAAATTTCCTTAGATGGTTTTACGTTCCGCTCAACGTCTTATTATTTGTTTTGCTGATCTATATCGTTATAAAGCTCTAAGCACACATAAAGAAGCAAGAACTTATTCATTTGCAAAAAGGTCGTCTTTTTAAATCAATGCATCAGATAAAAATATTTTTAGTTTGTATTGGCAATCTCATTTTCTAGAGCCTCTAAATGGTCATCCTTTCAATCAGTTAGCAGTCATTGCTTGTTATGAGGTTATCTTATCTTTTTAAAAATATTTAAAATACTATTCTATTTAAGAAAAAATGGGTTGACGTCCTTTTCTATTATATTCGAGCGCTTTCCGTACTTCTCCCCTTCAAATCCGCAAGAGAATCATTGGAGTTGGCACTCAACAGTTTAAGACAACCCGTGAGTTTTTACAAAACTTTGTTTTAGAATGTATTACTTGTCATGATCAGGCTATTACATATGAAAAATGGGTTTTCGAGCTAATTGAGATTGAGAATAGAAACATTCAAGCTGCGACAAACAACTACGAATCAGGGCCGTATTCTGATATTTTAAACAAGGAAAATAAATTTCATAATGTTTGTCGGGAAATATGGTTTCATCCCTCCAATGATGTTTTGGTTGAGGAATCACTCAAAAAACATCAACCTGTTAGGTCAACAATTGAGGGTACGTTGACGCGACTATTTGTTGGTGATAATGGAAACAATGTAGTATAATAAAATTATTTCAAAATTTTTTTCAATTTCAGGTTCAAAAGAAAGCAATCTGTCATTTATTGCATTGCGCTGGTGTCTTAATCTCCACAATTGGTTTAGATCAATTCAAGCAGAGTTATGATTTAATTATTAACGAGTTGTTAGCACTTGTAGATAATGATGATACTGTTCTTACTCCAGCCTATTTACTCAAGATAATTATTCTGTATACGTTTCCAATTCATTCACCAAAACCAGGTTTTTAAATTTATATTTTTTGCTTTTTAATAAGCGGGTTTTAGACGCTTCTCAAGTATTGTTCGAAAATCAAAGATGTGCTGCTTTTGAACTTGTCTTTAGCTCTCTAAAGTTTTTGCTTGAAATTTTTTACAAAGGTTGTTTATTTTTTAATTTAAATCTACAAATTTCATTTAAAGATATGGACAAAGTTGGATTATTTATTCTGACTGGCCAGCTCAGCGAAAAGGTTTTTCTTTATTGTCATGTAAAATTAATTTTTTATTTTAAGTTTTCTTGTATAATTCCATCAATTTGTTTTTTGGTATTTTGGCTTTATCGCATTGATAAATGTTTGATACTAGATGATGTTTTAAAACACTATCGAATATTTGAGTTATTAGTTTTAATTGGAAATCGTTTGAATTTGTTGCGTCAAAGGCGAACATTATGCGATTTGAGAGTGTTTAGTGAAGTAGAGGATCCGAATAAAGGTTCTATAAATTTAATTCCTAAAGTATGATTTTTACTTTAATTATAGATTTCTTGCAGATTCAATTACCAGAGTTCATGTTACTCACCCCATATTTTGACATATTGTCTAAATCTTCTGTGGAATTTTTTATTGATGTAAATTCATTAGATGTGGAAATAACAGATAAGGATCATGTATTTGAATTAACATAATCTGTACTGACATATTTTTCGTTTAGAAATGGATAGCTGTTCAGGCGAGATTCGCGCTTATTTTACGCCTTTGTGAGTATTTGTCGGAAGGTGAATATTTTCCAATAAAATTTGATGTTAGAAATATTACTGATGGGCCTTTTCGACTACTTCCTCACCATAAAGGTTTAATCTTTTTATCCTTTAATAGAGCGTGGTTAAAAATGAGGGGTTCGGTTAAAGGACTTCTTTGCATTGAGATAGCTAGAGTGAGCTATGTGACGAATGTATTTATCCTTTAACCGAACCCCTCATTTTAAGCTTAAATAGATCCATTCTTTTACAGTTGAAGGAAATCACAAACTACTCACTAATGAGATGTTAGATGAAAAGTTGGTAGGAACTAATAGTGAAAGCGGAAGTAATGGTATAAATGATGGGTCCAGTAAAATTACCTCAAACGAAGATTCTTCATTGAGCACATCAGACGAATATGAATTAAAAACTGTATTATGTTAAATTTATATAAATAAAATTTAAATATTAATTCTATTGCCAAGATAAAGTGCCTTATTTTGTTATTTTAAGCAATTATTATCTGAAGAAATTTCTCTCATACATCATCTTGTGGTTGAGGTTCGCCCCAGATATCTAGGTGCTTTAGTAAGAATTTACGTTATACATATTTAAAAAATTTAGTTTGTGATACAAATACATTGATTGACTACCCTGATGAAATAAAATTTTTTGTGAGCCTTAAGGTCAGTAATGAGTTAAACATTGATATCAGACTTGCGATTTTTAAAAATATGAATAAAGTCCCATTTTAAGATTTCTGTTCTTCTTGTACCTACAATTGGTTAATTTTGAAAATTAATCTTTAACAGATATTTAATTTAGTAATTGACGAACTCAGCAGCCTTGTTAAAGGGATGCCTATCAACAAACCTACCTTACTTCCTCGAGAGATTCTCAACCCTGAAGGCTCTCATTCAGCTTTCGTTATGAGTCAAGCTAGCAAGGCAATTGATTGGCTTCGTGAAGCTGCTGAAAACAAGGTATTCTGCATAAAAATCAGTTTGACTAATCATGTTTTTCCATGTTGAAAATGTATCTACTCTTACCATCAATGGTAACATCATACAGAAGCCTAGCTTTGTGACGGAGGGTGGTGAATACTATGTTGCGGTATGATATCCTAAATTTTTATTGGAATGTAAAAATTTAGCGAAGAACAAACGATGATAAAATACTATCAGCATGTATCAATTTATGTAGACGCTTTTCAAAAACTACTAGAATGAAAACAGGAGAAGAAAATGTATTACAAAGGACAGTTGTTCTTCTGACTGAGGTAAGTCAACATCGATTATATGGTATTCCGGATTTAAGTCAGATGATCTATGCAATTTAATATTTAAGGATCGTGGTCTTAGTGCTAAGGCATTGTCACAACAAGTTCCTGTCCGAACATTTCCAAATTTTTTGAAATGGGCTTGTCCAGATGCTGAGAAGTCAGTGAAGAATATTTGACAAATTTTACTAAAATAATTTTTATATTTTTTAAAAACAGCTAAATTTTTTAATTTATAGTAAATTTTAATACTAATCTTCAGTACTTTCAATCAATAGCGATCATTTACTAAGGATTATTATATATATCCCCATGTTTGAGCTATCCAAAATCCCGGCTAAGAAAAACAAATGACCTATAGGCAGATTGACCGGATTGGTGCACGGGGCTATTTTGCTTTTAGGAAATATAAACATGTGACGCCAAAAGTTGGCTCGCAAATAAGAGTATACTTCCAGCTATTCTATATGCTTATATTAAATTAATATGGTTAATTTGATCTGTTCTTGTGCTTAACTTAATTGGAAAGACACATGGATGCAAATGCATGGAGTCTAGTTGAAGGAGATGAAAATGAGGCCGAATCAGCCGAAGAGGAAAAACGAGTGGAAAAAGCATTGATAGCTGCGTTTGAGGCTGAACAACGCAAAAGCGTCTCTGTAGCTGCAGCTGTAGCTGCAAGTCGTTCTACTTCTTGTGAGGTTACTGTTATCATCTAAAAAAAGTAGAATGTTTTCGTTCTTTAGGGATATTTTGATGACACACATTCAGCTCCTTGTGAGCGCGATGAGGTTTCATCATTGGAGCTTGGGATGCGTCAACGGAACAAAGAAAGGCTTAATCGTGCATTTAGAAGCAGGTAATATGCTTGAAGCTTCCGTTGTCAAGTATTCTAGAAAAATTCTTAATGCATAATAATTTAAGGTCTCCAGCAGTCGATTCACTAGTTCGATTCGGCCATATGTTGATGGATCGTGTGAAACGTCGTAAAAGTCACCACCATATTTTCCCACAACTTTCTAAAGCTGATGAACTAGAATCTATTCCTCTGGAATTAGTGTGCAAGAAACCTTCACAATTTTACAAAGAAGAACCAACTTCAAACTTGAGTGGTAGTGAAATAAAAGAGACGCCGCAAGGGAGAGTAATTAGTGAAAATCTGCTTGATAGAGGTGGCTTTGGAAGGTCTATCAAAGAACGATGGTAGCCGCTGTGAACTTTATATTTTTATAATAAATAATAGTGCGCATCTCTTCCGACCTGTTGAATCTCACTTGGAAGACGCCCTTTCTGGTGCAGATGTACCGTTGCGCGTGCATGTTTATGATCCTTATTGTCCTGTTCACGGATCACGACGACGACTGCGTCACGGAGTTGGAAAGACTGCAGCTGGCCAACGTCTCGTTGATATTCATACAATCTTTGCATCTGTAGAAACAGGAGAAGGTGACGAGGATGAACATAATCAAATAAGTCAGTATTTGCAAAGGTAAAGCTTAAAACTTCGGCCATTTTTATTTATTTATTAGCCAAGCAATTTTGGCAAAGAAATTTCGCAAAGAGCGCCGTGCATTGAAGAAATTGCTGGAAGGTCCTAAATTGAAGGAGATGAAATTACAGTCAGTATTTTATTTATCTTGAGTTGGAGTTTAGTATTTTAGGAATTGAGGAAATTGAGCCTAATCCTCAGTTATTTGATTAAAATTAACTTTTTTTGAATTCTAGCATCCTCACTGATCTGTGCATAATTTCACTTGCATTTCTCTTTTTATTCACTGGATTTAACGGTTTACAAACACTACAAACCTCCATAAACGGCTCCTTGGGTGCAGACGCGTTGTGGTACGGTTTAAACTTTCTAAAATAAATTATTTTGATATCAGTGTTCTATACGCGAGTCTTGCTATATCCTCACTTTTTGCACCATCCTATTCGGTAGGTACATTTTATACATATTCGTTCTAATGTTATGCTTTTTACAGCTCAATCGAATTGGTTGCAAACGAACTTTAGTTTACGCTTTATTCCATAAATAATTTAAAATCTAAAAATTCAGGTTATTGCTATCGGCCTTCATTCACTCTACTTTTGTGCTAATTTCATTCCAAAGTTGATAAAATATACTTTAATCGTAAATAGAACATTATTTTTTAGATACTACTCTTTGATTCCTGCCTCAATTATTGTTGGGATAGCTTCAAGTTGTTTGTGGGCAGCCAAATGCGCGTACATCACAGAAAGTGCGCTCAAATATGCAAAATTGAATGTAGAGTCATCAAGCACAGTCATACCTAGGTAAAAGTTTAATTCCATAAGATATCTTATCAGAAGCAAGTTTTAGATTCTTCGGTTTTTTCTTTATGTTCTACCATGTCGGACAAGTACTTGGTAATTTGCTTTCCTCTTTGATTTTGGGTGGTGGAGCGTTATGGCAACTTGTACCAGATGACCATGTTGACTATACGTTTGTGAAGAAATTTTTAAAAATTATTTTTACATAATTAATAGATGCGGCCACAATTTTGCTCTGTTGAATTTATCATCAAGAGCTCAGCAAAATTTGAGCGCACCATCGAGATTAGCATTTATTTCTGTTGTTGGAGTCTATCTTCTGTGTGCATTACTTGCTTTGATTACAGTTAAATGGTTTCTAAATCCACTACAAAAGCAAACAACACTTACAAATATAACAGTGAAGAAAAACCAAGTTGATACTACCAAAAGTTGCGCGGAAGAACATCTGTTGCAGAATAATACTACTAACAATACAACTACCGCCAATAAAAAGGATGAAATTAATCAAAATGATTTCTCTGTGGATGTTTTTCGCCTAAGTTTGCGTAATTGGAGTCGACCAAAGCCTTTACTTCTTATTCCTCTTACTATCTTCAATGGAATTGAACAGGCATTTGTGGTTATTTTAAACGACTTTTAAATTACAAAAATTAATTTAGGTTGGACTCTACACAAAAGCATTTGCGGGATGTGCTCTTGGAATAAACGAAATTGTAAAATTATCCTTGAACACTTGTGTTGAACTCATTTTTAGGGATTTGTAATGGTTTGGTTTGGCTTAATTGCAGCTTGCAGCAGTCTAGTTTTTGGCCCGTTAATAAAACTTTTTGGACGGATGCCGCTTTTAATGTTTGGAGCAGTCATCAATTTGTTAATGGTTTGGAAATATTAATTAACTAGTTTTTATATAATCTTCATGTAGTTATTCGTTCTCATGATTTGGGCGGTTAATCCTGGCGATCGAGGTTTTTTGTCTTATTTTTCTATTCTTCAGTTTGTTTGTAGTTCTTTTCAATGCAGTTGCGGGTGTGTGGGGAATGTAAGTGAGAAAGATTAGATAAATTTTTGACACAAAATTTTCAGGGCTGATGGTGTTTGGAACACTCAGCTAAACGGTTTTTGGCTAGCAATTCTAGGACCTGGCCGCGATCAACTTGAAATTGCTTTTGCCAATTATCGCTTTTGGGTATCGTTTGGACTCGCTCTTGGATTTTTGCTTATTCGTCTGACAACCATTGATAATTTCCTGCTGATTGCTTTCTTTTTCTTGTTTGTTGGTATTCTTGGTTATTTTTTGGTAGAGCTTTTTGATATAATTATGGTAGATAGGATTTATGTTA
Source organism: Meloidogyne incognita (assembly GCA_036172945.1). NCBI lineage: Eukaryota > Metazoa > Nematoda > Chromadorea > Rhabditida > Meloidogynidae > Meloidogyne > Meloidogyne incognita. The sequence continues at coordinate 6,783,863 of JARQAC010000012.1, read as the reverse complement.
AATTATGTATTTATCTTATTTCACAGGTTCGTTTGAGGACGGTCAAGTAGTTTCCTAGTCAAAAAATCTGGATGCGTTTAAATTTAGTAACAATTTAGAAAATTTAGGAAAATTTCTTAAGATATTTCATGAAAATTTTGATAAAAAACATTTCCGAGACATGCCAATTCTATAAAAATACGAAGAAATCAAATAAAAACAAGTTTTTTAAGATGAGAATCTTTATATCCTATTGTAAGAAAAATGTAAACAAACTAACAAATATTACCGGGCTTACTAGTCCAGTGTAATGGTTACAAACAAATTAAAAAATATTTTTAGATAAATTTTGAAATCTTTTGTAATTCTGTTAATAAACCATAAGAATTTTTAACCTCTTCATTTCTCCTTGGTAATGCGTTCACTTCTTAATGGCGGCAAGATTTTTGGAAGTAAAAAAATGGCGAAAATAGAAAAAATGTGTATACAAAAATATAGCCTTCTAAAAATGAAATTTCAATTGTGTATTAGAAATCAAAAACCTGTATAATATCATTCCTGGCGAGAGATTCATTGTTACAAATGGAAAAGTGGCGTACATTAGTGCGAATTTAGTTGCAAAAAATGTTGTAAAGTCGTATAAACGGGATTTCCACAACTTCGTTTTGAAATGATGTCGAACACATCGACGAACCTGGAAGGAAAGTTTAGGGATTTAAAATGATTTTCTTTTACAGTTCGAGCGGCCAAGGTAATCAGTGCACCAGTTACGAAGGTAAGATAATATCCCAGGAAAAATCCGTGCCATATAGCAGAGAGTAGATAAACTGATGCTGTTCGGTATTTTGGTACTCTTTCATATGCAACTCTGAATTGGATTTATTTTGTAGCGAAACATTAAAAACATGTCAACCTCCTAAGCCATTGCATAGTCGTTATGTTCCAACCATCTAAAGTATCTTTGAAGCTGAGTGCAGTCTATCCAAAGAAAATGTTAAGAATCTTACTATCGATAATAAATTATACCTCAACTTTCCATGCATCGACATTTGTAATTTTATCCCATTTTGGTTCATTTTCGGCGAAACCATTGAAGCCAAAACCACTTAAGTTACATACAGCATCAGCTGAAAAATGACAACAAATTAATAACAATTGAATCAACACAAAAAAGCTTACAAAAAATCCAAACGTAATAATATTGAGCTCTTTGCATGAAGATGACAAACCAAAACAGCCCTAACCATTGATAGAACGGCATAGTAAAAGCCTCAGGTGAAATTATCTGTTCGGGCTCAGAAAAATCAGCGTATCGATAAATCAAAACACCAAAACAAAAAGCCGTCAACAGTTTTTTAAATGCTGCCCAAAATGGACTGGGAACGGCCTTAAAGAATTCAATCTTAAAAACTTAATAAATATTGTTATACCTTTCCATATAATTCTCCAGTACCATTTATGTAATCGATATAATCTGTGTAAATGCTAAGTGGTCCGGCCAGTATAGTTTGAAATTTAAACAGATAGCTTAGATAAGCAAGGATAGAAGGCACTTCACTGGATTAAAATATAAAGCTTTGTAATACCCTAAAATAATTACCTCAAAGATTCCTTTCGTAGGGTATCACTGAGATCCTTTTTTGCATGACCATCATGAAGAGAAAAAGCTAGCAGTGTGACCTTTTGCACCATTACCATCTACAAAAGTATAGTTCACCAGTTTTAATATGAAAAACTACCATTGGGCCCTAAATAATAAAAATAATAAAAAGATGATTAATAAATAGCATACAGTGATGTCTAATTGATAGCTGCCAAGATAAATCCAGCGATACCTAAACAATTTAACTTGAGGCTTGAAATTCAATCAATGGAATTATTTTCTATTTACTAACCAATGCATGAAGACTAGATACCCCATCGCGTATGTAAACACTAGCAGGCCGACATATTGAACTGGACTAAATAAAAGCAAAAGGTAACTGAAGCTGATGAGCCCGATGATATGTTTAACAGCTCTTAAATTTATTTTAAAGAAAAAATTTAATAAAGGTGTACCTTCCAAAACAAAAATAACAGAATACAAAGCCAATCAAAGGTGGAATCAAGAGACGTAGCGTATTGCTTCCAGCGCGAGGTTTAAGATATCTTCGAAAAGCACAAGCGATAGGGATTGATATAAGTTGACAGCACAGGAGATTCAGCTAATATTTAAAATATCAATAGTTAAGAGCTTAAAATACATATTATTTAGAATTAAAAACCTTATCACTGTCTAGACCAATGTATGGGACAAGTGGAGCAAGTAACTTGGAGCCGTCGTAAAATGTATGTACGCCCGGCATCTGTCATAATAAAAGATAACAATAATTATTCGAATTTTATAAAAATAATGGATCAATGATGACCAATTTCTTGAAGATCAAATAAAGAAGTAAAATTTTATTAATGGATGAACTCATGAAACACGCAAATCATAATTTCCTTCTTCAAAGTATCTATTCAAATGTGAACAAAATTCATCATGCAATGCATTTCCCAAATTCCTGCACAGTGGTAGAGCTATGCCTTGATATTTTACACAATAGATACGATTGTGTAAATCTCCTGGAGCGGTGCAACGTCTATCAGCAAGTTCACAAACACTAACAAGCAAAGGGCCTGCACATTGACTCATTAAACTAAAAATAATTTTTAGATCCAGAAACATTTTTAGCTCATTTACCTGAATAGATGTCCCTCCGTTTTTTCGATATCCTGCCAATTGTGTGATGAGCCAAAAACAATAGATATGTGATATTGAAAGACAGGCCGAAACTGATGAAAAATAGGGTGATCAATAGTTCTAGAAGGAACGAAGCTTGATTCAATAAACTAAATTTTAGAGTGGAAAATAAGCTGCAAAAAAATTACCTTGACCCTCTCGAGAGACAATCTTTCAACGTCTATAAAATAACCACTCCACTCAAACGTGATTGTTTGTGAATTCTTGCCATTTTTGAATCCTCTTTGCGTATTTTTATATCTATTTATTATTAATGAATTGGTTATTTATTCTTTAAAATACCCGCTTGAAGAATATTCTGGAAATTTGTAAGAGTCAAATCGTTCGACAGAAGTAGCCACCATACCAAATTCAGAAGCCAATTCTAATGGCTGCCAACTGTCCTAAACTTTAAAATAAAAAATAACAAACAGAAAAACCTTATTATGTTTTGGCGGCACATCAGTGTAAATTAGATCAGTAGCTTCTATTCCAGATTGGCCTGGGGCAAACGTAACATGAAAGCGACTAGAACGCGGCTCTGAGGCTCTCAAAGTTCTCGCCACAGATTCAAAAATCTTTTCAAAAAAATTTATAAAATTAAAAAAAAATCTAAAAAAATAAAAACCTTTCGAAGAAGTAGACGGCATTTCCTCAAATTCGTTTTCCCGCCGTAATGTGGAAAATTGAATATTATATCAGTGAATTTCGTATTCTTGGATACCTTTTCAAAGTCTAATGCGTCAACTTTGAAAACAACTTTCGTATTTTTGCATTCATCTTTAATTTTATCAAGTACATCAGCATTATAGTCAGCATATTTTTTCCTCCATTCACTTTCTTCTTCGTAAACGGTCGCTATTATGTATTTATCAGGAAAGATACGTGAAAGCGAAAGTGAAAACGTAAGATTTCCATCACCAAGGATCAATATGCTTGAACCAAGTGTTTTCAGGAAGTGCATGCTTCTGTGATAAACTTTAATAGGTATAAATTGGGCTGGGGCAAATCGGTAGTGGCAAATTGGCCAGAGGCAGAATGGCTGTACCACTTTTGTCTTTTTTCCTTTAGTCGTTTATTGTTTGCTAATTTTTGTTTTATTGTTAGTTTAATTTTAATTGATCTTAAAGATGAGTTTTGATCCAAAATCCAAGGATAAAGCCGGTGAATTGAGTACTTATCGTGATATGCGGTTTCAGGTATAAATTCTAACAATCGTTTTTTAAATTGTCTGAATTTAGGGATCTTTGAATGATCAGGAAAGACTGCTGTCTCAGTCCACGACTTTGTATATTGGAAATCTTTCTTATTTTACATCAGAGGAACAAGTATGGGAATTGTTTCGTCGTACTGGTGATATTCGCCGTGTTATTATGGGACTTGATCGCTTCCAGAAAACTCCTTGTGGTTTCTGTTTTGTTGAGTATGTTTTCAATTAATGCTTTTATTTCAATTTTAAATATAGTTTTTAACATAATTTACATATTTTCAGATATTATACGCGTGCCGATGCTGAAGATGCCTTGCGTTATGTTAATGGTACAAGGTTAGATGATCGTGTGATTCGTTGCGATTGGGACGCTGGGTTCAAAGAAGGACGGCAGTATGGACGTGGAAAGCATGGAGGACAAGTAATAATTTTTGATTTATTTTTTTACATGACTATTCAGGTCAGAGACGAGTACAGACAGAACTTTGATGCTGGTAGGGGCGGCTGGAACAAAACTATACAGGTTGATATTTTTTTATTTTAATCATTTATCATGTGTTTTTCAGAAGCGCTCAGAACATATGAATCAGAGAGTTGGTGTTTAATTTTTTGAACTTTGTTTCTTCTGCTTATCGTTTTTGTTTGTAAAGACTGAATAAATTTTTTTATTTTTAAAGGGATTATTATGCTTATTTGGATTTTTTCCATGTAGTTATCTTATTCTTTAACTTTATTTAATTACAAGCTTATAGCCAAAGAATTCAATGTTACTGAATTTATTTTGTTTCTTAACTACTTTCAAGTTGCTTTATGCTGTTGGAGTTGACATTGACTTAACGTTTGTTTTCCTTTTATAAATATTTTATTTATGTTTTAGTGTCGACAGGAGTGGATGGATCGATCCTTCTGACCCTCTGTCTAACTCACATTATGGCAATACGGGTGTTGGCAATATTGGATATGATTGTGGCGAGAACTTTAACATTCTATTGAAGGTTTTTGTTAAATAATTTCGGGAAGGGTTCTGGATTAGTTAAATTTAACTTGTTGTTAGGTAAATTGTTTATTACTTTTTAGACATTTAATCTACATTTAATGAAGAATGTTTCAGGAAAATTCTGAAATTCGCGAACGTCTAAATATTATCCACACGGCTCGTGAGAATTCAGTTGATGTTCTGATGAAACATGTTTTGAGGAATTTTTTGAGCAAGCTTAACATAGACTTGGATGATACAAATCAGCCGGTTTTTAAAAAAGCTCAGGTATTTAAATTATCTCTCGTTTGTTGTATCTTCATCTTTTCAGGTTTCTCTTTCACTTGAGGACTTATCTGTGCTCAGACGTTATTTACAAAGCGAGAAAACTATTGAAGAGTTTGGATTAAGAGAAGATTTGCGTTTTGCTTTGGAAAATTTTCTTGTCGAGGTTTCTATATTTTAAATTCGATTTTAATTTAACTCTAATAGGCTGATGTTCGATCACAAAACTCAATTCTTGCTTTGCTCCATTCAATTCTGCCTTATCTAATGTTACTCAATTTATTATTGATTCTTCCTGCTTCTGTAATTTTAATTCGTTGGGTTTGTAGTTTTCGTCGACTCTGTTTTGTTGTTTTTGTTAGTGCATTTGGAATTTCATATTATTTTGCATATATTCGAAAATATCAGGTTAGTTTATTGTTTTAGTAAAAGGATAAAGGTGCAGAACATTTGTCCCTAAAAAGTAAGATGTTACAATCTACATTTTCAGGAAGTTTTAGCACAACGATTTGAACGTGCAAACTGGGATAGTTCTAAACATTCTTGTACACCTCGAGGTTTAATGAGTGAGGCGTTTGATGTTCTTTTGAGCTATGTAAGTTCCCACAATTTTGGAAGAAAGAATTATTTTTAAGGTTACAATCAAAGATAAAAGCGACTGTTTAAAGTCATATGAGGTAATTTCATCACATCTGCAATAAAATATTTTTATATTTAAAAGGACATGCTGATTGAGCCAATTCTTCTCGTTGATCCACTTCAAGTGCTTGCCGAGGTGCTTTCAAACTTTGTTTTATCTCCATTTTCGATTGCTGGACTTCATCTTAACCGATTTTTCATAAAATTTTTTGAAAATACACCAATCCCTTTGGCACTTCTAATGGCAGTTCTTCTGTGTTTAATGCCCGTATTAATTGTGTGGATTGTTCTTCGTATTCGAGAGCATTTGGTTATTTTATTAAAAAATATTTAAAGTCTTGAATTCAAATTTAAGGCCAAAGAAAGACGCGAAGACGAACGAAAAGGACGATTGAAAATGATTGATCACTCAGCAACTCAGCCTTGTTTGAGTACATTATCTGTTGATAATGTAACTGAGGAAAGGGAACGAAGATTAAGGCGGAGAGCTATTGGGCATGGTATTATTTACTATCTTATTTTTTAGAAAACATTTTAGATCGATCATCATCCGTTTCTTCTTTACGAGAAATCCGAGAGCGGATGAGGAGGAGGGAAATTGAACAATAATAAGCGTGGAAAAACAAAAATTTGTATATTTACTTTTTAAATTTTTTATTGATTCTCATTAAATGTCCATTCTTTAAAAACTTTATTAGTTAAGGTGACGTAAAACAAATTTAAAAGTTAAATTTGGTACAAATTAATTAGAAAAACAAACAAAAGTTATCTTTTAAATAAGCAAGAGGACGAATTTAAGATGACTCATTTGAATTTTTGTTTACTGGATTTCTATGTTCATCACAAAAATTTTTGTGCTTTTATCACTTCAACTAGTAAGCGACTGTCTTACATTAAAACTTTGGACAAAAATATTTTTAAGGCTTACAATGGGGCGCTGGCGGACAATAAGGATCAGCCAGCAGTAGCAAGCGACAAAAAGGGAACTGAATCATCTGCTGCCAACAATGTTTTGTGTCTTATTGTTTTCTGTCCCACTGGAGATGGATATAATAACCCTGGCTATGGTGGTTATGGTTACAGTTATTCGAACCCTGGATATGGGGGTTATGGTTATAGCTATTCGAATCCTGGTTACGGTTACAGCTATTCAAACCCCGGTTATGGTGGTTATGGGTATTCTGCCTATTACCCAAGCAATTATGGTTATTCATCGTTTGCTTCGAACAGCTATTACTGTTATTATAGTCCATCTTATTGCTATGGTGGTTATGGTTCAGGTTACTATGGAAAATGATATAATGAAGTCAACATTAAACATTTTTTGATTTTTTTAGAATAAACATAAATCATGAACATTTTAATGGAAAACCAACAAAATTAAATATTTTCAACATTCAAATTTTTCTTATAAATACCAATTTTGCGTTCAAGTTGTCGAGGCGTGTCCTGCCAAATATTCAAAGAATCACGAGCCATTGCCTAAATAGAATTAAAATTATTCCAAAAACTTAACCCATTTTAAAAAATACTTCGTAATTCTCCCCGTGTTTGGATAACAACTTTTTGCAAATATCCGTATCGTTCGGATGTAGAGTAGCTTTTTGCCTTTGTCGTTTTTTCTGTTTGTCAGATTCGCTTGTCTCATCAATTGCAATTTGTTCAAGCTCAAGCAGTACATTTGTTGTGCTACCTAGATTTTTATGTTAAACTCTTGAAATTTAACGTGAAAATAATACATTTAGCTGACTTTTTTAGACGGCCTGTCTTCAAATGCTTAACGTCACCGTCAACTTCCATTGCCTAAAATTTTGATGATATAGAAAAAAATAAAATAATAACCTCATTAGGATCATAAGCGAGCCCCATAGAGGCCAAATTCTGACGGGTTGTCATCTGCTTTTGCCATGCATTTTCAATTGGCTGACTAAATTGATGAGTTTAATTAGGTAAGTATGTATGTCTAACCAACCAGGCCCGTAGCCAGGATTTTTTTTCGAGGGGGGGAAAATTTTTTGCGCCAAATTTTTGGCGCCGAAGGCGCCAAAAATTTTTATTTTTAGCGCCGCAGGCGAAAATTTTGAGAATTTTAGAAGGCCGTAGGCCAAAAAAATTCACTTTTTCGGCGCCGCAGGCGCCAAAATTTTGATTTTCAGCGCCGCAGGCGAAAATTTTTCGAATTTTGGAGCTCAAGAAGCCAGATTTCTTCCATTTTTAGCGCCGCAGGCGAAAATTTTGAAAATTTCGAAGGCCGTAGGCCAAAAAAATTCACTTTTTTTGCCCCAGCCCTTCCCCAAATTTTTCCCTTTTTCCCATTTCGGGGGGGGAATTCCCCCCCTCACCCCCCCCTGGCTACGGGCCTGTAACCAACCATCCTTTAAATTTACGTAGCTTCTTTAATTTTTTATTCTGCCTCTTCGCTGAAGAAATGTTGTAGCGATAACGCACAGACTTTTTGCGACCGTGCTTTACAGAACGCATTTTTTTAAATCTAAAGGTTATCAAAAATTAAATGTTAAAGATTTTAAATACTGAATTCCTAGAGTTCCTACTCTAGTGTTCTCTTTAAAGAACTTTATCTCTTTTTTAGTAAAACGAAATGTACCAAATAGAGAAGGAAAATATTTGAGGTAGTGTGCTAAAAAGAGAGATTTTTCTAACGTTAGAGAAAAATATTAGTACAAAAATTCTGGCCGGTCGAGTGCTCAATACTGAGAGTACGATTATTACTGTAGGCGACCTGAATTAAAAGCGACCTGAATTAGTCCCGGGCGGAACGGAATGGAACGTGACAATTGAAACTCAAGCCCGCTGCTTGAGTTTCCTCGCAATTTTCACCGTTGATGAACAACTCCCCCTTGATGGAACAATATCCCTCGTTGTTGGAAGTTGCATATACAAATGGCTAAACCTATGGTCTCAACTGGCCTGTGACTCGACCGGCGCGACTCAATGGCGATTTCCTTTTAAGTAAGTTTGAATTTATCAATTGTAACTAAGTAGTCAATCCCGAAAGTATCGATTTTATTGATAATATCATAATTTCTGATCATAAAAGACGGTTAGATTTTTAAAAATTCATCAATTCAATTTCGCCTACAGTAATAATCGTACTCTCACTATTGAGCACTCAACCGCCAGAGTTATTGTACTAATATTTTTCTCTAACGTTGTAAAAATCTCTCTTTTTAGCACACTACCTCAAATATTTTCACTCTCTATTTTCACTTTATCTAAAAAAGAAATATATTTCTTTAAAAAGAACACTAGAGTCTCACTCTGACCTATCCATAAAGTTCCTTATTTTTTCCGGTTGTTTGTCTAATTCATTTTCATAATTTAATGTTTAATTACTAATTTTATTAGAATGCGCATTAAAAAGATTGAAATTGAAGGCTTTAAATCGTATTCTCAACTGGAAGTTGTAGACAAGCTAGATCCACAATTTAATGCAATAACTGGTCTGAATGGCTCAGGTAAATCAAACATTTTGGATGCAATCTGTTTTCTGCTTGGTATAACTAATTTGGCAAATGTTCGCGCGCACTCACTTTCTGATCTTGTTTACAAACAAGGCCAAGCTGGTATAAATCGTGCAACAGTTACTATTACTTTTGACAACAGCGAGCAGCAACCGGCAGGTTACGGCAAGTGTAAAGAAATTATTGTTCGAAGACAGGTTTTTGATTTTTGTTTGAAAGACATTAGCACCAATTTTCAGATTATCATTAATGGGAGAAACACATACCAAATAAATGGAACTGTTGCAACTAATCAACGGGTTTCTGATCTTTTCCGAATGGTTGGTATAAATGTGAACAATCCGCATTTCTTAATAATGCAAGGGCGAATAACAAAGGTTCTTGGTATGAAGCCATTAGAGGTGAATTTATTTATCTCTTATTAGAGTTTCAATTTTCTATTTAGATTCTTTCAATGTTAGAGGAGGCAGCTGGCGTCCGTATGTATGAATGCAAAAAACTAAATGCCATTCGTATCATCGAAAAAAGGGATGCCAAAGTTGATGAAATTAACAAGGTTTCATGGTTTTAATTTTTCATTACTATTGATATTTAGCTTTTTGAAGAAGATATATTGCCTCGAGTAGAACGCTTAAAGAAGGACCGTGAAAATTATTTGGAATATCAGAGAATTGAACGTGAGGTTCAACTTCTTGAACGAAAGTTTAATGCTTATGATTATCATAATAGTCAGGTATTATAAAATCACTATATTCATTTTTATATATTTATATTTAGTTGCAAATTAAAGAACTCGAAAACAAGGCTCAAGCCTTTCGACAACAAATTACTCAAGTAGTCAAGGAGATTGATCAATTGCAGCAGGAAGCAAAACGTGAAGAAGAAAATTTACGAAAAATGGAATCGGAGAGTGCTAAAAATACTGCTCCTGAATTTCAGAAATTGGAAAAATTACTTAAGGAAAAACAAAGTTCGCTTGCAAAAATAGAATCTGAGAAAGATGGGAAAGAGGTTTTATTTTTTAAAAATATTTTTTTAAGTTACAATTTATAGGCTGATCTTAATGAGCTACTTGTTTCTATTGAACGGAAGGTTGAATCGTTAACTGGGGATAGACAACATCTAGAAACAAAGAGAAATTACCTTGCCAATGCTCAATCTGAAAACGGGACCGTGGAACAGCAAGGATTGTCGGCTGAAGAAGCGGTTCAAAGAGCACGTCTGAGGCTAGAAGCACTGGCTCGTGGAATGACTACCGATGAGCAAGGAAATGCCGTGACTTTAGAGGCGCAACTTATAGGTTATTAAATATTTTCTTGTGCTCTAAATTCTGTATATTTAGCTGCTAGAACAAAGCTATCGGAGCAACAAACAAATTCAAAGAAATTGGAGATGCAACTATCGCAGTCACGAAAAGTTATTGAGAAAAAACGGTTGGAACTTGCCACTTTTAAACGTCGATCTACTGGCGATCACGAATCAAAAAGAAAGATTGAAACTGAAATTTCTAAAATTGAGGTTATTTATACTTAATTTAAATTTTGAACTTAAAATTTTTCTTTAGCGGGATCTTCATTCATTGAACTTTGATCCCGAACTTGAAAAAAATTTTGAAGCTGAGCGAAAGCTCTTATCTCGAGAACATGCTGAAATTACTCGTGAACTTGATAATTTTGAAGCACGGTAAAATTTTCTTTACTCTAATAATTAAAATTTTAATTTCTTAGTTATTACAATTTACAATTCAATTATAAAGATCCTTATGATGGTTTTGATCGCAAAAATGTTAGAGGAGTTGTTGCAAAATTGTTCAAATTAAAAGATCCTAAATTTGCAACAGCACTGGAAGTTGTTGCGGGAGGGCGGGTTTGTTTTATTGAAATTTCTTAATTTAATTTTCTAATAAATTTCGTTAGCTTTACAACATTGTGGTTAACTATGCTGAAGTTGCCAAAGTTCTTATTGATAAGAAATGTATTCAAAATCGTGTTACAATGCTTCCTATGGATAAAATTGAAGTTCGTGGAGTTGTGAGTAAGCGTCAGATTCAAGAAGCTAAACGTATGGTTGGTGATGAAAATGTTTTTGTGCCCCGTGAATTAATTGAATATGAACCTGGATTAGAGCCAGTTATAAACTTTGTCTTTGGAAATTCTTTGGTATTTTTATTGATATTTTTTATTCATAGGGGTATTTTCAGATTTGTTTAAATATGGAACAAGCAAATTTGTTAACTTATAAAAATCAAAATGTAAACTGTCGAACTGTAACCTTGAATGGTGATGATCTCAACCCTCGAGGAATTTTAACCGGTGGTTCTCGAAACCATAAAGCCTCTGTTTTGAGCGCACTTCACGATGTTTTTGGCAAGTATGAGAGAATTTCTCAAATTAACAGGGAGCAACATTCATTGAATGGTATTTTTTCTTTAAATAAAATTTATCTTTTTGCTTTCTAGCTAAGCTTGCTTCACTTCGTCCCATCCAGCAACGTTTCGAAGATTTAAATGCAAAATTACGTGATCACAAGCATCATTTGGATGCGGTTGTGACTGCATTAAAATCCAATCCTGTTGAAGTTTTAACTGAAGAAATTGAACGTTTGGATCGAGAAATCAAAGAATTGAATGAAACGATGGAAAATGTTTTTCCTGATATTGAAAGACTGAAACAACTTATTCGTGAATTGGAACAGCAGAAAAAGGATGAAAATTTCCATGTATTATTTTATTTTTACATAAGATTGAATTTTTCATAATCCAGGAAAATGAAAAAAATAATGCTCAACGTGAATTAGATAATGCCAAAAAGGAACTCGAGAGGATGAAGGACACTTTCGGTAATGCAAAGGAACGTCTTGCAAGTCTGAGGTTTTTTATTCTAATAATTCGGATTTATTTAACATTTTAAGAGAAGAAATTTCGTTATTAGAACTGTCAATTGAAAACGACAGAAAGGAGCTTGCTCAATTGGAAAAATTGCGTGATGAAAAGAATGCAGAAATTGAAAAATTTACAACAAAAGTTGCCGAAGCTAACGTTACTTTTTAATTTATAAATTTAATTTTATTTAAATAAAGGAATCTGTTCAACATCTTCAAGATGATATGGATAAATATAATCAAGATGTTCGTCTTAAAGATAAAACTCTCCGAGCAAAAACCGCTGAAATAAGTGAATTAAAAAAAAGAATAAGTCAATTGAAAAATAAACAACTATCAAATGAAAGGGATGCGCAAGAAGCTGTCAAAAATTCAAAGGAATTTGCTAAACGAGTGAAAAAAAATTTTTAATTCCTTTTATTGTGAATAATTTACTTCAGGCTCAACAATTGGAACGAATACACCGTTGGATTTCTGAAGAAAAGGAAAATTTTGGTTTACGTAACACTGAATATGATTTTACAGATTTTACTTTTGATAACGGAAAAAGAGAAATTGAACAACGCAAAGATAGAATTAAAGAGTTATCGCATACAATAAACACAAAGTAATTATTTTTAAACCTCTTCTTTTCTTAATTCTTAATAATTTTAAATTTCAGAGCAATGCACTTATTAGATACAGCTGAGGGGCAATGTCAAGAATTGGATGTCAAACGATCCCAATTAGTTAAGGATAAGAAGCAACTTTACGATACAATAGAACAACTTGATGAAAGGAAGAAACGCGAACTTATTGCAGCTCACAAACAAATTAGCAATGTATTGGTTTTGAATTATCTATTCTATAATTTTTTTAATTTTAAAAGGATTTTGGTTCAATTTATTCAACTCTCCTCCCTGGTGCAAGCGCTGAACTAGTCCCTCCAGCTGGGGCTGAGAATTGTCTTTCAGGACTTGAGGTTCGCGTCGCATTTAATGGAAAATACAAGGTTTAAGCAATGATTAAATCAATAAATTTTAAAGTTTTAATAGGACTCACTTTCTGAACTTTCTGGTGGGCAACGCTCGTTGATTGCTCTTTCTTTAATCTTGGCTATGCTAAAATTTAAACCTGCACCTTTTTATATTCTTGATGAAATTGATGCAGCCCTGGATATTTCACACACTGAAAATATTGGAAAAATGATTAAAAATCATTTCAGTCAGAGTCAGGTAATTTATTTAAAGTACTTTTTATTTATAATGAATAATTTTTAAAGTTTATTGTTGTATCTTTGAAGCAAGGATTTTTTGATAATGCAAATGTTGTATATCGAATTCAATTTAAAGATGGTCGTTCAATTATATCAAGGAAAAAAACAACAAGCAGTAAATATTTAATATGGCAATCTCACCAAATATTCACTTTTTTTTGTTTATACATATTCGATTTTTTTAATTTTTTGATCTCTATTTAACCAACCAATCTTCTGCCTTTCTTTTCTTTTGCACTTAATAAAAATAAATCTCATTTGATTTAATTACGATTTGTTTTGTATCACATTATATACATACTTTTACTTTTGATGTATTTAATATTTTTTGATTTTAATCCTAGAGATGGATTCTAAAGATGATGTTTCTTCTCAAAAGAGAAAAGCAAGCACTCCGATTTTTTCGCTTTATGGATCTGATGATGAAGATGATAAGGATGTAGCTAAGGTTGATATCCCAGGAGCTGAACTTAAAAGAACCAAACCAGGGCTGCATGGTGAACCTAATAGTGTTCTGCTTTCTGAAGGATCAAATACTTCTGGTGAGTCATCTTTTTTAAGCTTTTTCTGTTCCAACAAGTTTCTGCTAAATTATAAGATTTCGTCATTAAAATGTGAAATCTTAGAACTTTATTTTCAATTTTAGAGCAATCTTCGAATGCTTTTCTTTTGAGCGTTTGTGTAGCTCGCAAAGGGGAACGTGAAGATATGCAGGATCGTCATCTTTTAATTGATTCATTACAGAGTCAGATGGAAAGTTTGCTGGACCCATTAGGAGTGTATGGTCATGTGATCAATAAATTGATTCATGTTTTGGATCTATATTTTCAGCAAAGGACGTTTTGCGTTTTATGCACTTTTTGATGGTCATGCTGGTGCACATGCTGCTGACTATTGTGAAAAGTCCTTTGTCAATAAATTTGTTGAAGTCTCCCGGAAATGTTTGCTATTTAATTTTTTGTTTTTCTAGCTTACATAATTAAGGTGTTAATGGAAATTCGGACATTGGACTTTTTGAGAAATCCATCAAGAAAATTTTTAAGGAAACATACAAATCTATTGACGATGATTTTCTTAAAGAGGCCAAGAAAAGGTTTTATTTTTCTTTTATTAGTTTTCTTTAATTTTAAGTAAACCAACACTGAGAGATGGAACAACTTCTACAACTATATTATTGTTAAATGAATCAATTTATTGCGCTAATATTGGCGATACAAAGGTTTAATTTTCTTGTTTATTAATTTTTGTTGTTTAACCGTAGGCTGTTATTTGTCGCTATAAACATGATAAGAAGGAAAGCATGGCCCTTCAACTAACTGTAGATCATAGCCCAATGATTTTTGCAGAAAGGATGCGTATACAAAAAGCGGGAGGTTCTGTCAAGTAAGCTTAATTTTAGACAAAGATTTAATAAACTAATTATTTCAGAGATGGTCGCGTGATGGGCATTCTTGGTAAAATTTGTTTTCTTTCTAATTTTTGGTTCTTTACAAATAACTAATAACCGTGAACATGAATAAATGTAATCAAATATTCCAGAGGTATCTCGTTCTATCGGAGATGGTCAAATAAAGTCACATGGAGTTATTTCTGTCCCAGATGTTAAAAAATTAACTATTGGATCAAATGATTTGTAAGTAACTTATTTTTATTTTTTCTTACTCCATTTGATTTTTAGATTTTTAATTTTGGCTTGCGATGGACTTTGGAAAAGTTTTACAGCGGATTCAGCAGTTCGTTTTGTTTTGGATTGTTTTAAACGTAGAACAGCGACAAATGTAAAAGAAGACGAAACTTCTTTATGGGATTATATAGCTGATGAAATTTGTGCAGAAGCAATTCGTGGTGGTTGCGGTGATAATGTTACTGTTATAATTGTTGTTCTTAAAACAAAGGATGAAATGGTCAAGTTATTCTAATATGGTTTTTTAATCGAATTTTCGTCTAAATAAATTTTAATTTGTTAATCTTATTAATCTATATGCGACATTGTTCGCCTTTTCAGTATTTTAATTTTTCTTGATTTACTATTTTTATTTTTTTCCTATGTGCAAGATTGATGGCTTTTAACAGTAAAATTCCGATAGCTGAAATAAATAAGGAAAATATAAACAAAGTATGGCCACAGTTACTAAGTGCAATTCAACAGTCACATATTGTCGCAATTGATTTGGTTTTTTAATATTTAAAATGATTTAATTAATAAGTTTTTAGGAATTTAGTGGTCTTGGGGATTCTTCTAATAAAAAGGCGTTCTCCGATCGGTACAGGATTGCTAAAGAAACAGTAAAAAGTCGTACAATTCTTTCTCTGGGAATTGCTACATTTCAAAGAAGGCAGACACAGAATCCTCTGAATATTTCTTATAAATGCAAGGTTACTTTAGGATTTTGGTTTTATTAAAATTGCGATTTGTTTCAGATTTTTGATCTGCTTTCGCTTGAATCAAAACCCTTTGTTGCAGATCCCGAGGCTTTTGTATTTCTTTCATCACACGGTTTCGACTTTAATCGATTGTTCAGTCATGGTATAAGATATACAAAAGCGGTAATTATAATTATGTTCAATCCAATTTAATGTTTAAAGTTTAGGCAAACGCTAGAGAGAATATTTTCAAGTCACTTTTCGAAGAGATTCTCGCATCCGGTGTTTCGCTTGCAGTTCACAATGGACTTAATGATTTATTATTTATTTATGAACATTTTTATGCCGCATTGCCTGATAGCGTGGACGAATTTGTTGCAAATATAGCAGATTGGTTCGGAATTGTTGATGGATCGAATTTTGTTTGCTTTGGATCTCCTACCATTTTGGATTCGAAATATTTAGCTTTGAAGAATGAAAAGGTTTGTACAAATTCCACTATAGAACGTCTAAACTTGGAATATTTTCAGTTTGAAAGCTCGTATTTGGAATATGTATTTAGAAAAGCTCAACGTTTAAACCACATTCGAATGGAAACATTAAAACCTTATATTTCTATCAAATTTTCAAAACTCCCACAAGATGTTAGAAGTGAAATTCTCTTCAGTAGAATAAATGTTGTTCTAAGCAATAGTTTCCTACGGAAAATTACAAAAAATGTTCAGTTTGATGAATTATGCAAGAACTACAGTGTAAATTTAAATTTTCTATGTAAATATTTTTATGATATACTAAATTTTTAGAATTTTGGTAACTGCAGAAATCGTAAGACTTGTCAAAAAGAACATGACGTTGATCTGGTCTTAGATTACGAAGATTGCCGTAAGAAAATTAAAAAGGATAAAGGAAAAAGGCGGCGTGAACACAAGGCTATTAAACGGAAACTTGCAGCTGATGCAAAGAATAATGGGCTGAGTAAAACAAAAAAATCCAAAATCGAACTTGAAGACACAAGTGAAGACTCGGAAGCAAATAATTCATGTTGTGTTAAAGAAAGTACCTCGACTGAAGCAAATGAAAGTTCAAATCACTTAGGCTCTTTTGAAAGCAGAGGAAGGCATCGAGCGGGTATTTTAATAATAATAATATACCTATCTGAAGTGATGTCCCGGTTTCAAATTTCGGAACCACGTTTCGTAGAACTAATCCCGGAACTGGAATATCACTGCCAATTTGACTTTGAATAAAAATTTAGGAATGGATGCATTCATGACTGGATTTTCTGTCTTGTATTTTAATGTGGATGCCAATGCTAAAGAAAATTCAAGTAATGTATGTTTGTTTGACGCAAATTTGGCTGCACGTCTCCCACTGCCTGGAAAAGAATTCCCATTGTTACTAAGAAAACCAGAGAGAGTTCGACAGTCAGAATCACATGTTTTAAACTGGGGACGAATACAAGATCGCAGGAATGGATTTTTAGAATCAAGGTATATTTTTTATTTGTAAAATCAAACAAAAAAATCACATCATCATTTGTTCCTCCTCTTTCTTCAATAAGGCTTTCCTTTCAAGTAAAAATCTTTCATGTTTCTCACGTAAATACATCAATAAAGGCTGAAGATCTAGTCTATACTTTCCCGAAATAAAAAATAGCCGCTCACCGGCGAACATTTTTGCAGTTTTCTTCTCAAATTCTATCTGAATATTGTTAATTAATTTTCATTAAATATTTCTAAAAATACCCTATTATTCAATGTATCAATTTTGTTAAAAACAATTGCAGTTTCTTTTTTATTTAGATCAGCGTCATACAATTCCAATTCTCTTCTCAATGAAAGCCATTGATTTTGCAAATCATTTTGAGAACAATCAATGACGTAAAGGATGCATTCACAACGAAGAATATGCCTCAAAAAACTGAAACCCAGACCTTCATTCCTATGAGCTCCTTTCACTAAGCCGGGTATGTCGGCAACTAAATAAATTTTATTAAAGAAAATTTTAAAATTGAATAAATAACCAGCAACTTGAAAATAATCCGAGTATTCAACCATTCCGACGCTAGGTTTAAGTGTTGTAAAGGGATAAGCAGCCACTTTAGGTTTGGCACGGGAAATTGCTCTGAGAAGTGTACTGAATAGAATAATGTAGATTAGCTTGAAAATTAAAACCTACGATTTGCCAACATTTGGGAATCCAACAAATCCGGCAGTCGCCATCACGCGCATTTCTATATCATAGGCTATCTTAAAACAATTTTATCAACGTCTTAATCTATCCTCTACCTTTTCACCACGGCCTCCTTCTTCGGCTTTTAGCGGTTTTCTTGCCATATTCGATAGGTAAAAAGCATTACCATGTCCACCAGCGCCACCTCTTGCAGCAATAAACATTTCTCCATCATGGGTTAATTCCCAAATTGACTCTTTTACAGGTCGAAGTTCATCTTCACTTGGTCGTTTGATAAGCGTGTTTAATGGCACATCCACGTATAAATGGCCACCATTTTTGCCGTGGCAACATTTTCCTTGACCTTTAAAGAGTCTGGCAAATTTTTGTGGTTAAAATTAAGTTTTATACCTGCTTGTCCATTTTCTGCTTTCATTAACAATTCTACTCTCGATAGGTCGGAGACTTTTGAATTAGCTAAATTTGAATATAAAATTTTGAATAGAAGAAACGAAAACCTTTAAAAATGACATGACCTCCATTTCCACCATTGCCGCCGTCTGGACCGCCTGAAATTTGAAGTAAAGCCAAAAAATTAAAAGAACTATTATAAAATACCAAATTCAATATTCTTTTCACGCATAAACGAGATAACTCCATCGCCACCATTTCCTCCAGAGCACATTACTTTTAGATAATCAACAAAGTCTAGGGGTTCGCCAGTTGATCTTAGCTTTTTTGGAAGGACTGGTGCTTTGTGTGAAACGTCGTAATTTTCGATTTTTTCGACTTCAGATATTGCTGTAGATAGAGGCCTTTTTAAAATTATAATTCCTGCATCAAATTTTAGACCTTTTAAGAAAATTTGGGCGATTTTCATTTGGAAGCTGAAAAATGGATTTTCATAAGATACGAGGGCCTTCGAATGATAAGATTCACTTAGATTAGATCAAGACTAAACAAAAAAAGTTAGTTATCAAAGTTCGTGGCGATCAGATGACCCGTTTCGGAATTGGCGCTGAATCGACTTTTACCATATAAATCCACTTGAGTCCGGCACTTAAATTCATTTGAGTCCATAAAGTTATTCCCGAGAATCATTTAATCGTTATTAAAAAATTTTTTTTAATTTTATTTAGTTCAATAATAAAGTTATCATGGATTCTTCAACTCCAATTTATCGACTTAACAACAAATTTTTATTTTCTATTACAAAAGGTGAAGTTTTCGAAAATCTTCCACTACCAATATGTGCTCAAATATCCAAAGAGTTGTTAGATAATGGAGCTGGAAAATTGGCAACTGATTGCTGCAGATTTTGTGGTATTAAACTCGATTTTAAAGTTTCAAAAATTCAAATCATCAAACGAAGATGGAGGAGAAATAAAAGGTTTTTGTTTTAAAAAATTATTTGAAAAAAATCAATTATTTTAAGTCCCAAAATAAAGGTAATTTGTCAAGGATGTCAAAAACTTGCGATGAATCCAATTAAACTTCCCTCGCTTGTTTCATCAGACAAAAAAGACGAATCTACTTTGAAAAAAACTACAGATGTTCCACCTTCCTTAAGATCAGCGCCAATTGAAATTGTCAAAAAGTCAAACAAAAATTCAAGGTTTGATATTTTGATTAGTTAGATGTTTATTTGGTTTTATTTTAAGTTCGAAAATATTGAATGTTTCTCAATCGAATCAAGTGAGCAAAGGAGTGACGCGGCGAACTTCCAAGGTCAATAAATTACATTTATTAGCATCAAAAAATAGTAAGCCAATTTGTAATTCACTTTCTTCTTTTCTTAAATCTTTTCAATAATTTGGATTATTTCTATGAAAATGTTAAAATTTTATTGAAAGGATTTTTTTAACATATTCTTTTATTGCATCAAAATTTCTTCCTGTTCATCATAATAATCGAGTTCCATTCTTACATTTACGCTTAATAATTTTCCCGAGTCAAAGAAGTAAATGCGTTCATCCGTGGGGTTGTAGCTTATCTGGGTCAAGCCTTCATAGGGGTTGTACCTAAAAAACATTTTTAAATAATCTTGGTCATTTCAATTTTAACGTACCAAGGCACATCGATGAATAGACTTTCATTTTCTGAAATTTTTAAGTAACTAAATAATTTAAGTATTTATTTTTAAAATTCTTTCTTTCCAAATCAAAAGCAAAGGAGATGAATGTCTCGCGTTCTTTTGCATTCTCCAATCCGTATAATACCTTTTTTAATGAATAATATTAAATCATTTTAATAGGGATTTACCCCACACATAACAAAAGCATCTGCTAATTCCTAAATAAAATAGGAAATTTCAGAAAGAAAAAAATTGGTAATAATTTTAACCGTTCCATTAACGTCTAGCTCCCATGTAGCAATTACTAAAAGATCCTAAACTTGAGTTTTTGCTATGTTATAATTTTATTGTTCTGACCTCTTCCACTTTACTGACCAATAGTCTTTCAGAATCAGGGCGCATATAAATAACCTGAACTTTTTTTAAAATTTATTCATCTAAATACCCAAATCCCATTATGATCAACTGAAAAGTCCACATAATTATGGGATCGATTATAAAGCCATGGATGCCTTTCTGTTTCATTACATTCCTAAAATAGTTTTAGATTTTTTCACGTGTCTAATAAGAATTCTCGCCTCAAAACTTTGGTCATGCTTTCTTGGGCCTTAAAATAAGAATATATTTTTCAATCAAGAATTTTTTTACAATCTAGGTAAGATATTGGTCCGAGGGAATCACTCTGGATTTGTTCTGTAGTGTCCAAATCGTATCGAACCAAAATATTTGAGCCATGTCTATGATAATAGTACGAGGCGTTATTGACCATACTTCCTGTTCCAGCAGCCAAAAAATCCATATAATATCTAATGTTTAAGTTTTTAAGTATTAGATCTCTAGATTGTTAAACTTTATATTCTGTTTTTTATTCAACAACTCGCGTTCATTTTCGTATTCGTACTAAAAATAGTTTGGAATCTATATTGCTATTAATATATTAGATACAAGAACAGCAGATGCAAATGTATCAGTGACCCATCGTTTTCGTGCCCATTCGTCGTTACGGGGCATGGAATCTCGGAACCTGAAATTCTGTCCATTACGGATTCCATCTTTATTTACCAGGAACCAGTAGCACCATATTGGGAGTCAGCATGCAAAACGGGAATGCCGACTGCATTCAATTTACATTCTAGATTTATTTTACTCTCCATAAAAATATTTTAATTAACCTCGTTTTACTTGTTCGGTTGGTTCTTGTATTAATGTTGTCTGATTCATTGTCACATTCACCTCTACTTTGGGACTCCATTCGCGTGGGGGCGGTGTTGGCCCAGTAATAGTGTGGGTTGATAAAGTAGGACGTTTTCGATAAGGGCGAGTCCACCAGAAACGAAATGGGCCTTTTGAGGGAATGATACCAGGCTTGGGGATAGGACGTGTGTGTGCTTTATCTGGCATTGGCATGCCCGGTCGCCATCCAAGTGGTGGCTATTTACAAAAATTAGTAAATGAAAAAAACCCTACAGCAAAGCCGGGTGGTGTCGGCTCGAATGGGACAAGTCTAGGAAAATGCAATTTAAATTTCCAATTTAAATCTTTAATTTATAAACTTAGTTATTTCCACTTCTTTGACTAACACAATTGGAACTGGTACGAGTTTGTCAACTGGAACAGGCGGTCCAGGGACGGGAATGCGATGGACGTATAAATCTGGTAATGAACAATTGCACTGCCCTGTGTAAATAAAAATTCACTATTTTTAACAATTATGAACCATTCTTTCCTTGTGGGCCTCTTTCGCCTGTTTCGCCAGCAACACCTTCCGGGCCTGATCGACCTGGCGGTCCTCGTTTTCCAGGTGGTCCAATTATTCCTGGTGGTCCTTTCACTCCAGGAGGGCCAGCCACACCGCGCAATTTCTTTCCTTCATCTGCACAGTAGCGATGTACTCTTTGACAAGATATTTCAAAAACATTTTTCTAATACGAATCAAAGTTAAATAAGGCTAGAGGCTATCTTTTACAGGGATGATTGAATCATGTCCTAGTAACACGGTCCACTGGCTCAACTCATCATTTACAGCTGTTTCCAAACCAGCTTTAGGCGAACGTTTAACTCTTTGAATAGTAGTTAATAATAGTTTTTTATTCTCAATTTGTAACTCAAGTCGCTTAAATACTAAGGTATCATTACTTTAGCTTTATATAGGATTACCCAAATTTTTTGATAAACGTGTCCATAGAATAGGAGTAAACAAATCAAGTGAAATAATTGCAAACATGTACAGAAAGAATTTTGTTGAAGTTTTTCTATCATTTAGAGGACTTGAATAAAAACAGCAAAAAATTTCGGCGGTAAAAATGAGAGAGGCCAAATAAACAAACCAAATCATAATTTTCGGAGCAAGTTATACAATTTGTCGGCTGAAATTTTATAGCATGGTGGCGGTGGGGCATGGGGATAGTAAAAAAATTTATTTTAAATGTTAAAAAATAGACACTGGCGTTTTGTCAGTTTTCGGAACGTGACAATTGAGTCCCGCCGTTTAGAGACTCAATCATGGCTGTGGATTCAACTGACGAGACTCAAATGTCGGGACTCAATTAACCCCCTCCCATAAATTTCCCATTTAGTCCAGAGATTTTTTGTTCGTAAAAACTTTTTTTGCAGATTTTTCAAGTGATTTTGTTGAGATTAAATGACTTCACATGGTGAATGTGCTGGATTAGGGAAAGGACAGTGGAAAGAAGAGGATTTTGCAAACTTTTGGGATCATTATAATATTGCACAAAAATGGATAGGAATTGAGGTTTATAAAATATTTTGTTTTAGATTTTTTATTTTCAGGCAAGGGCACGTGAAATGGCATGGAAACATTGGAACAATGGGCGTGTTAATAATGAAACGCCACAAATCAGTAAAAGCAGGCAAAGTCTTTCTGATTCTGATTTGACTCCGGACGTGGTCGACTTTTTGCGTAAATCCATTGATCATCGCAAACAGCGTTTGTTTTTTTAAGATCCTTTTTGATTAATACAAATTTAAGGTGATGAACATAAGCGACTTGAAACAGCGCTTGCTAATTCTATGAATAAAGGGCTGGAATATCGTGATGCTACTACTGGTATATTACAAGGATATTTAAAATATATAAAACTAATTTTAGTTGGACGATTAGGAAATTTTCGCTCATCAAATCGATCAACTATGTCTAAACAGGATGGTCAAAAGAGAACACTTTATGGAGAGCCAGCTTTTTTGAAGTTGAAGGAGCAGGAATTGTCAATTCAAGAAAATTTTAATAAGCAAGTAAATGAAAACAAGCCACAAACTTGGCCGAACATTCCAATGCGCTTTTGATTTATTTTCGTTAAATTTTACTCGTAAATAAATATTTTTTTGAATTAGTTTGGATTTTTTCAATGTTTTGAACAAAAATTTAATTTTCCCAGAATTAGTTTTCTTAATTTTTTATAGTTTTTAGTGTTAAAATGGTTCTTCAAACGGCGTTGAATTATCTCAGTCAAGCAAGCTCTCAATTTGGACTGTCAGCTGATCAACATGCTTTAATCGGTCAAACTATTGAGGTTGGCAATGGATCGTATACCGTTCGATCTTTAATTGCGGAGGGAGGCTTCGCTCTTGTGGTATCTAAAATATTTATTTTGTTTAACATGTGTTTTTAAGTTTGCTGTACAAGATGTGAGGAATGGTGAATGGTTTGCGCTAAAAAGACAACTAGCTCATGATAAAGCGACAGCAGAATCAGTTTTGCATGAAATCAGATTTATGAAACAAGTTGGTTATTTGCTGTAAATATTTTATTTAATAATCTGATTAGCTGAATGGACATCCAGCAATTGTACATTTTGTTCATTCAACACAACTTAACGGCTCAAAAACTATTCAAAGGCAGCAGCAATGTTATGCCGAATTTTTAATTTTGACTGAATTGTGCTCTGGTGGTCCTCTAATTGACTATTTACAAAAGATGGAATTGAGCGCAGAACAAATTTGTAAAATTTTCTATTCAACTTGCTCTGCTGTTCAACATATGCATGATCGCAATCCACCTATTACACATAGAGATATTAAGGTTTTTATTAGGTTTGATTCTTTTGTGATTCTTCTTTTAGATTGAAAATCTCCTTTTTGACTCTCGTGGCTTTATTAAGCTTTGCGATTTTGGAAGTGCTACAACTGATATCTACAGACCTAGGGATGATTGGAACGCATTAATGCGCTCACAGTTGGAAGAGGAGGTTTCTACTTTTATCTCAAATCTTACTTATAACTGATCTTTTTAGATGTCAAAACACACAACACCAATGTATCGTGCACCTGAAATTCTAGAAACATATCAAAATTATCCGATAGGGCCTGCGCAAGATATTTGGGTATTTTTAATTTTGATGGTTTTTGATAATATTTAACTTATTAAAGGCTCTTGGTTGTGTGCTTTTCTATATTTGCTTTAAAGTGCACCCGTTTGAAGACAGTGCCAAACTTAGAATTATAAACGCAAAATACTCAATAGCTAGTAATTCTCCATTTCGAATATTTCACGACTTAATTAGTAATTTTACAACTCTAATCAAGCAATGCTTTTTTGTTTACAGAAATAACACTTCAACCTGATCCTTACTCCCGTCCTACAATTCAAGATTTATGTGAACAGGTTAATACATTTTAGATTCGAACTCATGTTGTCATTAAGGTTGAAGATATTGCTATGGCTTTAAATGTGAATTTAAACGAGCCTGTTATTCCATCTGATAAATTGGACTCTTTGATACCTAAAGATGACTTTTCAACATCTACGCAATCACTGGTAAGTATTATTGTTGTTTAGGCATTAAAATTTTGTATTTGTAGTACGGCCAGTCTGTTAAGTTTTTCGATCGTGGAATGAATTTAATTAAAACAATTAAAGAGAAGACTCCAGTAACAAACTTATCTGGTTACTTTTTTAACTTTTATGAATTTAATTGTAAATATTTTTTAGAACATTTGAAAACTCAATTGGGATTTGAGGCAACTCAACCTGACCCGGCTAAATCTAATTCAAACCTGGAGAGAAAAGCACCGCCTCCTAGACCTCCTGCCCCATCTCTATTTAAAACTCAAACTGTTCAATTAACCCATGAAGATCCACAACTAAATTTACATCCAAAACTAGAAGCTATTGCGACAAGTATAAATGATCATCCTTTTGGAAACGATTCGAATAAGAATATTGGAAAAGAGAAAAGAGATGATGTTTTGATATCAGCTTGGGAAGATGATGACAACATTCTTAATGGTTTAATTAAAAATATTTTTTATCCCTAATTTTATTTTTCAACAGAAATCGAGACAGCTTCCGCACCCTCTCTTCAACAAAAATTAATTGATGTTCCGGCAACTAGCGAAACTTTTACGAGCAATATTACTTGTTCAAACTTACTTGATGAATTCAATTCTATATTTCCTCCAAATTTGAATCAAAATTCTTCTAGAAATTCAACTAAAAATAAAAGTATTGATGATTTGCTTAATTTAGTGGAACATGAAATTACTACAAAAACGGAAACAGCAGCATCCATTGCACCATCTATTCATCACAACAAATCGACCCCAGATTTTTTGTTCAACGAAGAAAACAAAATGGGCAATGAATCTACTACTAAATCTGCAAATGATATTCTCGATGAATTTCTATCTTCAACAAACTTGTCATCAAATAATGTTTTATATATTTTTGGGTAATTTTAAATAATCTCTTTTTTAGGAAATTCCAAGCACTTCAAAGCCAGATTATTCAAGTATACATTTTACAAAAATAGAAGGTTTATCTTATTTGTTAAATTGAAATTTACATTTTTTAGCCAAACAAACTTCTGAAAATGTAAAAAAGACGTCTTTAAATTTTGATGATTTGCTTTCTGCGCAAGGGTTCATTTCAACATCGAAGCAATCAAACAAAACACTTTCTGCTATGGTTAAAGAACGCGATGCTAAAGGAATGGATCCATTAACTTTAAAGGTCTCTTTTAAATTAGTTCATATGTTTTTTGGTACTCTTGTGTTATATACCCCCATTTTTATAGCTCCATTTTCTATTTTACAAATTGTAAAAAGTTTGCCGGAATTTAATAATATATTTTACAAATTGTAAAAAGTTTTCCGGAATTTAATAATATATTTTACAAATTGTAAAAAGTTTTCCGGAATTTAATAAAATATTTTACAAATTGTAAAAAGTTTTGCGGAATTTAATAATATATTTTACAAATTGTAAAAACTTTTCCGGAATTTAATAATATATTTTACAAATTGTAAAAAGTTTTCCGGAATTTAATAAAATATTTTACAAATTTTAAAAAGTTTTTCGGAATTTAATAAAATATTTTACAAATTGTAAAAAGTTTTCCGGAATTTAATAAAATATTTTACAAATTGTAAAAAGTTTTGCGGAATTTAATAATATATTTTACAAATTGTAAAAACTTTTCCGGAATTTAATAATATATTTTACAAATTGTAAAAAGTTTTCCGGAATTTAATAAAATATTTTACAAATTGTAAAAAGTTTTCCGGAATTTAATAATATATTTTACAAATTGTAAAAAGTTTTCCGGAATTTAATAATATATTTTACAAATTGTAAAAAGTTTTCCGGAATTTAATAAAATATTTTACAAATTGTAAAAAGTTTTGCGGAATTTAATAATATATTTTACAAATTGTAAAAACTTTTCCGGAATTTAATAATATATTTTACAAATTGTAAAAAGTTTTCCGGAATTTAATAAAATATTTTACAAATTGTAAAAAGTTTTCCGGAATTTAATAATATATTTTACAAATTGTAAAAAGTTTTCCGGAATTTAATAATATATTTTACAAATTGTAAAAAGTTTTCCGGAATTTAATAAAATATTTTACAAATTTTAAAAAGTTTTTCGGAATTTAATAAAATATTTTACAAATTGTAAAAAGTTTTCCGGAATTTAATAAAATATTTTACAAATTGTAAAAACTTTTCCGGAATTTAATAATATATTTTACAAATTGTAAAAAGTTTTCCGGAATTTAATAATATATTCTACAAATTGTAAAAACTTTTTCGGACTATTTTGTAATCTTAAAGAGAAATTAGAAAAGAAGACAAAGAGAAGGAAAGAATAAGGAAATGAGGCTATAAAAATTGGGAGCATATAACACAAGAGTACCTTTTTTTATAATTTTATTTTCAAATATTTTTTCTTATTTTCAGATAAAAGATTGGACGGATGGAAAACAAAGAAATATTCGAGCGTTGTTAGGTTCTTTATCTCAGATTCTTTGGGATGAAGCTAAAATTGTTTGGCAACAACCGAGTGTTGCTGAATTATTTGCTCCAGACAAAGTAACCTTTTTAAATTGTATTAATTTTTAAATTTATTTTTTGTTTTAGGTGAAGAAATATTACAGGAAGGCTTGCCTAGTAGTACATCGTTAGTTTTTTTATAAAATATAAATAATTAAAATTTTCTTGTTTTCCAGCTGATAAACAAGCAGGGACGATAAATGAGCCTCTTGCTAAAGCTATTTTTACAGAATTAAATGATGCTTGGAATGAATTTTCAAAAACAGCATTTTAATTGAATAGAGACATATTGACTTTCTTTTATTGACTTTCTGTTTTTCACTTTGGCTCAATTTCTTTCAGATTCTTTTATAGATATTTTCTTTGATGATTTGTTGTATGATTAGTTTTTATTATATAAATTAATTTTTTTGTTTATTTTTTGTACTAAAACATTTAATTATTGACCCTTTGAGGTTACTTTATTTAGTTATCGGCAATATTTTTATAGAGAGATCTCTGGAACGACTTAATTACAATGACTTCAGAAAGTGAGGCTGATTCACCAACTTCAAGTACTAGCAAGTCGCGCGGTCTTTCATATTCAGATACATTTCCTCGTCATCAACACTCGTTATCAAACTCGTCATCGTCAAGTAAGGTTTAATTTTAATCTGCGCGTATATTTATTATTCTGTAGGTAGTATCTCTCAGAACGGACAACAACACATTGCGTCAACGCTTGTAAAACAATTGTCGCCTTCCACTCGTTTTGCATTCACTGATTTAATTATAACGATATTGTAAGACAATTCTTATTTTAATTTTAAAATCCTTTATTTTAGGAGGTTGGATTTTTATAAAAAATCTGCCGATGGACAATCAACGTAAGGATTAAACTTACATATTTTTCAAACGTTTGATTCTAGAATTTTCTGTAACAAAGCACTTGACGTATTGTTTAAATGGGGAAACCTTCCTGTAAAAACTCAGAATTCATTGAGATTACACATTGAGGTTTGTCTAATTTATATGAAAATTTTGTTTATAACTTTTAAGGAAGCAACCGCTTTTAATGAAGATATTGCTGCATTGATTACTTGTAAGTGGAATATAACAATTCGAAGTTAAATTCAACTTTTTAGCCATCAAATCGGATCCATTTTTGGAGAAGCATGGTTGTGTACCTCTTTTGGGATCCTTTCTTCTTGCAATTATTGTTGATGGTGATTATGATTCTCGGTTCCGTGTGCTCCTTCGTCACATATCTGCATTGTTAGGCGTACATTGGGACGTGTTTGAAGAAGTATTTGTTTGAAACTGAATTTTTCATAAACCCAAATGCCAAAAAATTGTTATTCAAATTTCATTTTTCAGTTTGAATCGACTCTGGGTGATCAACTTGTAACAGAGTATAAAGAATCTATGTAATTGTTTAAATTTAATACAATTAAATTTTTTTAATTTTCAGGGAGAATCAACAAATTCGCGAGAAAAAATCCAAATTGAGAAAATATAAACGATATGCAATTATCGGTGCTGCTACTGGTTTGGGTGGTGTTCTAATAGGTTTTTTTCATTTTATAAATGTAGAAGTATTTCTTTTGATAAAAAGGTGTTACTGGTGGTTTGGCAGCGCCATTAATTGTTGCATCTATCTCCGCTCTTACGGCTACAACAATATTTGCCGGTTTAACTGGTACTGCAATTACAGCTATCTTTGGATCGTTATTTGGTGTAGCTGGTATTTTTTATATTTAAAGTCGATTAAAATTATTTTCTTAAAGGAGCTGGTTTAAGTGGTTATCGAATGCAGAAGCGTGTTGGTGACATTGAGGAATTTACAATTGAAAGACTAACTGAAGAGGAGAATAGAGCCTTGCATTGTGTGCTTTGCGTTTCTGGATGGATTGAAGATAGAGAATCTCAAGCTTTTCGTACACATTGGCGTCATCTTTGGATGAGTAAAGAGCAGTATACACTGAGATGGGAAAGCAAGGTTTTTATATTTTAGTTGTCAATTTACATAATTGTTGTTCTTTTAGTATTTAGAAGAGCTTGGAAAAAGTATTGAATACTTTGTTTCATTCGTAGTTAGTTATGCTGTACAGCGCTCTCTGATGGAAACTGTTTTGGCTGGTTTGGTTTCAGCCATTGCATGGCCACTTATTTTACTGGGATCTTCTTCCATTATTGATAATCCTTGGAACATTTGTACAAAAAGAGCTGCTGAAGCTGGAGAACATTTGGCAGAAGTTTTGCTCACAAGATCCCATGGTCGAAGGCCTATAACACTAATTGGTTTTTCACTTGGCGCGCGAGTTATTTATCACTGCTTAATGGAAATGAATAAACGCAAACCTTATTCACTTGGTAATAATTATACTTAAATGGGGTTAGAAATTAATTATAAATTCCTTCATTACAGGCATAGTTGAAGATGTTATTTTGCTTGGCGCTCCAGGTTTACCTTAAACAATAATACCTAATTTTAATATGACGCTTTAAGTTTCTGCTTCACCATCTCAATGGCGTCAGATTTGCTCAGTAGTCGGCGGTCGTGTAATAAATGGTTATTGTAAAACTGACTGGCTTTTACGTTTTCTTTATCGGTTTTTTAAATCTATAGATTATTTAGTAATTTGTTCGGTTTAAGCACAATGAGTGTACAATTTGTTATTGCAGGAACAGGACCTGTTGATAACAAAAATGAACGAAAGATCGTCAATTTCAATCTTTCTCATATTGTATATTTTTCCTTTAAAATTCTAATAAACAAATATTTTAAGGTAAAAGGACATATGGATTATTCCAAGGTTGATTATTTAGTTATAAATTATTTAATTTAATTTTTTCGTCAGAAACTCACCAGAGTTCTTGAATCTGTTGGCGCTCGTGTTGCTCCTCTTTCAAAAGAATCGAGGCGAGATTTGGAACGATTTGAAGAATTACAACGCAAATTACAAAATGGCGCGAAGCTCACCTCTTCTTTGTCTGTTCCAAATTTATCTACACTAGATGAAGAAAAGTCTTCAATAATTCTGGAACAATCAAAGGAATTGATCAGCAAAGGAGACGAAGATTATGAAGGAGAGGATGAAGGATTACGGTTGAGAGGTGATCCCCTTGGCGTAAGTGAGTTTCGAATAAAAAGGACACACTCATTGGCGAGTGCTGAAACATTTCATTCGGCTATGTCTACTTTAAATTAATAGAAATATAGGGATTGTTACTTTATTATCCCTCCGCTTTCGATTTCAGATTTACCTTTGTGATATTTCCTTACTTAAACATATTATACTTATTCACTTGTGCCTTTTCTTGAAAAATTAATAAATCTCTTCCCCCAATTTTTATTTTTATAATTGTTTTTTTCCTTTTAATTACTTAATCTCGACATGATTTCAATCGTCTAATTACTAGTTTTAAGTTATTTCCAATAATGTCAGAATTTAAACACCAAAGTGGAAAACCTCTAGACTGTTTGTGTATGGCTCTTAAAATATACAAACAAGAAGTAACCCTTAGATCCGGCGAGAAAATCTATAAAATTGGAATGAGCATTGGTGGTGGAATTGATCAGGATTGTAGCAAGTCAATCTATAAAGATAATGTAAATAATTAAGTTTATACAATAACGTTAATATTTTAGGGGATTTATGTAACACAAGTCGAGCCTGATTCACCAGCGCAGAAAGCAGGGCTGAAAGTGCATGATAAATTGCTTCAAGTTAACAGGATTGACTATGTAATGGTTATTTTTAAAAATTCAAAATAAAAATAATTTTTCAGACAATGATTACGCACAGGTTTTTCTTTTTTATTCAATGTATTGTAAATGCGCGATTTATACAAATAGTCGAGCCGTGAAGTACTTGTCAAAGGATGCCGTCCTGGATGTTTTGGTAGCGAGATCCAAAGAAGGATAAAGGTTCTGGACCTAATTATAATTCCTAACAATATGTGCAAAATGTCGAGGGGTATGTTTTTATACATTAATAAAGTAATTTATAAATTGTCCATTAATTATTTTAATTTTCTGACTAAAGAGACGTGAGAAAAAATTTGTTTGATAAATTTAATAACAAGGTTTCTGTCATCTGGGTTGGTTTTAAATTTTCCTAAATAGTAAAAGCTGGTATAAACGTTGGTGGCATAGTAACATTAGTTGCTTCAAGTTGTTGATTAGAAGTAAGAATCACTCGGTTTTTAAGTTGTTCAAATGGTGTAGTCATCTTTGTTTTAATTTTTTGTATGAGCATATCGGGTACCAGGAAGCTAACACGTTGTAATTCGTTTCTTATTTGAGTCCTGGATTGTTTATAGATTAATTTTAGTCGTTGAAAAGATTTCAGGGAAATGTTAAGAAAAGATTTACTGTGCTCCTTCTTTTGCTGCAATCTCCAAAGCATCCTCTAGAGATGATAGAAAAACTTTGCCACTTATGCGCTTTGTAACGTTTCTTTGAAATAACCATGCTTTGTCTTCCTCATCTGCCACATAACGAAACAATCGAGGATATTTCCCAAGCAAGTGACCACGTGTAGAAGTAAATCCTAGCAGTTTATTCAATTTGGAAATAAGAACAAATGGAGAATCATTCGAAAATCGTTTTGGGTCCCACTTAAGAAAATTTAAAAATAATTTTTAGTTTGACAATTACCTTTAAAGCTTCTGCATGTGTTATAGGTTGTCTTCCATTCATTACTGGAGTACCACTTCGTCCTGTATCCAGATCGATCTTTTTGGGACGACCACGCTTCTTTGGGCGGTCTTAAAAATTAGGAGAGTTACAAATCCATTAGAGGCAGCTGGGATATTTTAAAATTTATATAAAAACCTGAAAGAGATGAGTGAGCGTTTTGCAACGAAGAATTGTAACTAATCAGGCTTCCATCACTTTCATTATCACTATCATATAGGTGCGACATTTCAGTTTGCATTTGTAACTCGGATAAATTATGTTTTAGTAAAGCAGTATATGCCTAAAATACAATCACTAACTAAAAATTAAATTAGTTCTAACCGGAACGCATTTTCTGTTTCCCTCCTCACTTTCTTTCTGTTGTGAATCAAATAATGCTTTGGCGCCATCCAAAATAGAAATGCACAATTTATTGACATCATCTTCTGATACTTCCTTTAAATTGGGATTAATTAATCAAAAAATTGTTTAATCTCACATGGCCGTTCCTTCGCAAATTTTCAAAAGCAGGAGTAAACGTCGTTCGGAGATGGCGGTCAATAACTTGCTGCAAGTTATGAATTTATTTGTAAATATTAGTATTTTATTACCTTTATTTCTTCATTGAAGTCAGGTTGAAATACCTTTGAAATGGTCAGAAATTGAGTATGTCAATTTTACCCCTTCAAACAACCTCTAACTACCTTAGAATAACCAAACTTTATACAAACCTGTCTAAGTACATCCAGCGATTTAGTCGTATCTATAATTAAATGCATAATAAAAATGAAAAAAATTTAACCATCGGCCATATCAGATTTGTTTCGACGAAGGGCTTGCCTTAATGAATTTGTTGTGGCAGTCGTATCATCGCCAGATGCAGAAAGAAGATTTTCGAGAATCTCGATGCGTCTATTTAATTTGTTTCCATTACAATTCCCAGGAACATAGACGGCTTCGGAATCACAATCACGCATCTGGAATTGTTCTCTTCAGTTGAAATTTAGTCCAATATGTTTTAATGCATAGGACTCTCACGACCCTTAATTTTCTGGTAAAGTATTGCCGATTCAGTCTCGACGCAGTATTTGGGCCATAACTTTTTTGATTCCAAACCGATTTGAATGTTTATTATATCATTCGAAGGCCCTTGATGTGAGGATCATTTTTTGCTAACAGGTTTGAGTGATCAGATCATGTGTGCAATCCGTTTTGCGTTATTTGCGTAAATTTTTGGTCTGCTGTTGCGTTCTTGAAGTGACTCTAGCGCACATCGAATTTTAAATACTCTTGTTTGTAATTTCCTTTTTCGAGACTCGTTTGTACTTGTTTACGATTAAAGTATTGTTTATTTCCGTTCCATTTCAGACTATTTATTTGTGTGAATGCATGCGAACACTTTTACAAATTGATTAAATTATATAGTTTTTAAATGCCGTGTTAATTGTTCTTGTAAAAAGAGAAAAACACAGAATTTTCTTTGATGTTAAAAATAAATCCTGTCTAGTTAAAATTGTTTCTTGGACAATAAATTTACCCATGGTAACCTGCTGACAAAAATTAATTACCTCTCGCGCCCTGTCCGTTAACTTTCACAAATACATAATTTTTCACCTCTTCCTATTATTTTAATTATTTTTTAATTTTTAGAAAAATGAGCCAAATATTAAACATTCCACGTTCATCATTACAACTTTTAACTATTTCTTTGCTTATTTTCTTCACAATTGTTGCTATTCATTCACAATTATTTTATGAAAAAGCTGATGAGAATGTATCTACTGATAGGCTTCATCCAGCAAATACTGATGAGCTTAACAAATGCCTTTCACCAGATTTAGAAGAACAAGTTGTTTAATTTTGAATTTTTTTATAAATTTATTATTTTAGGAGAAAAGTCAATTTCGGTTTTTTGCTGCTGTTATTGATGCTGGCTCTACGGGAACAAGGTTTGTAAACGATTATATATCGCATTTTCTTGAATTCTTTTTAGACTTCACATCTTTGAATTCAGTCACGACACAGCAAAGGATCCTAGCACATTTAAGTTAGAGGCAGAAACATATAGGGAGGTTAGTTTTTTCAACGAATTCTGTCGAGGCATGTATATTTTTTACTTTTCTAGACCAAACCAGGTGTATCTGCTTTCGCAAAAACACCAGAACAAGCAGCAGAAAATATTCGAGTTTTATTACTTATAGCAAAGAAACACATTCCTGAAGAGCTTTGGGCAAAAACTCCAATTACGTTTCGGGCAACTGCTGGTGTTAGGCTTTTGAATGATAAAGAAGCTGAGGGATTACTTTCGCATGTAAGATTTTTCTTAATTTTAATTTATCGTTTTCTGTCAGATTGAAACTGAAATAATGTCAAGTGGTCTGTTAGTTGATGATGATGCTGTTGGAATGTTGAGTGGAACTGATGAAGGCGTTTTTGGATGGTTTACTCTCAACTTTTTACTTCAAAAGCTTGACAATGTATTAAATGGAAGTGAGTAAATATGTTTAGATTTAAAATTATTTTTTTAGGCGGAAAAGCAGCAACTGCGCTTGATCTGGGCGGTGGTTCAACACAAGTTACTTTCATACCCAGCGATTTTAATACTGCTATGCGTGGTCTCCATCGTCAAAAATATTCACATCGTCTCAAAATTTTTGAGAAAGAGCTTCGCCTTTATACTCATAGGTTATTTTTAAACTTTTTTGGAAAACTAAATTTATTTTAGTTATCTGGGCAATGGACTTGTCGCTTCTCGTTTAGGAATTGCCAAGTTGTCTTCTCCAGATTGGAGTCCTGGAGGTGCTCCAGCACTTAAAACACATTGTTTGCCAAAGAAGTTTATATTGGATGATTTTGATTATGCGGGCAATGTTTGGTTAATTAGGTTTTTTATTACAGACTGAAATTTTCTAAAAATTTTTATCTTTTTTAGTGCAACAATCGATGCAAGTTTTGAAAATTGTTTGGAAACAGCTAAACATTATGTAACAAATCTTACTGATATTAAGCAAATTAAATCATTGGTGGAGGAGGAAGATCTTTATTTATTTGGATATTTTTATGATCGTGGGTTGCAAGGAAATATCGTTGAATATACTTTGGAACAAATTGGAGGAGAAGCAAAAGTTGGCGATTATAAAATTGCTGCTGAAAAAGGCAGGTTTTTTATCTAGAGTATTTTTGCGGACTTCCCCATCCTGAAGACATTTTTTAAACTTCTTCAACCTCAGGACTAATAATCGTTTTTAAGCTTGTGCTATGCCATCAGAAGCTATTGGGCCTGAACCTTGGCAACCTTGGCAATGTCTTGATTTAACATACATTTATACACTTTTACATTACGGATATGGATTGCCTGATGACAGGAAAATCAATGTAAATGAAATAGAATTATTTTAAATTTAATTTTTTAGTTAGTCAAAAAGATTCGTTCAATGGAAGTTTCGTGGGCATTGGGTGCTGGTTTTCATCTTCTAAATTCTTATCATGAAAATAAATTGAAAGAATCTCGTGAAGAGAGGCAGCGACAATTGAAAGAGGCTTTGGAACGTGATCGGCAGGTTTATATATATTTTTAAAAATAAGTTTTTAGAAAGTTATTTTTAAGGATTTGGAAGCTCGACGCAAAGCAATTGAAGAAAAAGAGGCAGCTACGGATAAAAGATTGGCTTCTTTGTCGACGCTGGTGAAGATATTTCATTGGTTTAGTGATTGGATGACGCATTTGCTCACATCGCTTAATTTGATTTCATGAAGGAATAATATTTATTGAAAATATGAAGGCTCATGTACTTATTAAAAAGATTTTAGCCGTTTTTTTATAAATTATTGGATTACAACAATTTTTTTAACATTTCCTCTTTTAGCCTACATTAGATTTTATGTGTGTAAATATCAAAATTAATCTTTAAGTTAAAGGTATAAAGTTGTTAGGGCTTAAAGTCCTCTAAAATTCATGAGAACCTTCACTCATTGTTGACATTTGTGGTTATTTTAAGTAAAAATTAATGAGACTCTAATGTCCTGTTTTTCGAAACGAAAATTAATTTATGAACATTTTCAAGAAAACAGTGTATGTAGAGATAAAGAGAA
This sequence comes from Meloidogyne incognita, assembly GCA_036172945.1. Classification (NCBI taxonomy): domain Eukaryota; kingdom Metazoa; phylum Nematoda; class Chromadorea; order Rhabditida; family Meloidogynidae; genus Meloidogyne; species Meloidogyne incognita. Next base: position 6,747,734 of record JARQAC010000012.1, on the reverse strand, counting down.
AAATTGCTGATTTATTTTTTTATTTTTTCTGTTAATTTGTTTTTTCTACTCTCGGAGATGTTTAATGTTTATTTTTTTAGTAGTCGATAATGCTGCTTGCTGGATCTCCGATACAACTTGATTATTTAAACGAAGATAGTGAAGATGATGAATTTGTTGTAACAATTGGAGATGTTGAAGCAAATGTTCATTTTCAAAAACAAAATAGAAGGGGAGTGACTAATGGAACAATTGATTTGGACACAAATCCGACATTAAAAGATGGAACTCCGAAAGATGATTTGGATTTGGCTACAATAGAAGATAAACTTGGAGAAAGCTGGAAGCTGATTTAATTAAGGTTTTTTTTGAAAATTTTGGGAGGATTTTAACCTTAAGGGCCCACTTTTCCTTCCTACTTGGGGAGGGGGGTTTAGGTAAGGTTATCTCCGAGATTTGCAAGTCTTGGGTAACTCAACGGTGAGTCGCGTCGTTGTTTAAACGGTGAGTAGTCTCATCGTTGTTCGGTGATGTTCTCATGGTTGTTTTGGTGTCGAAACAACTTCGGTTGTTTCCTCATCGATTCAACGGTGACGCATCGTCGTTTCAACGGTTAGATTTTCTCATCGTTACTCAATGGTGGGTCTCATTGTTGAGGGCGGTGGGCGCGTCGTTGTTTAAACGGTGAGTAGTCTCATCGTTGTTCGGTGATGTTCTCATGGTTGTTTTGGTGTCGAAACAACTTCGGTTGTTTCCTCATCGATTCAACGGTGACGCATCGTCGTTTCAACGGTTAGATTTTCTCATCGTTACTCAATGGTGGGTCTCATTGTTGATGGTGGATTTGCAATTTCGGATAGGAGTCTTAAAACGGGGAAAAGGGTTCTTTAAAAGGGGAAAACAGGTTAATTATTTCTTTTTTGTTTGATTTTTTTAAAGATAAAATTTTTTTATTCTTGTTTTATTTATTTGTGTTTTAGATAAATTTTAATTTAAAAGATGGTATTTTTTAAATTAGCTGATAGCGAAACGAGTAAAAGTTTGTTTAGCGTCTCCTAATTTTTTTATGATTTTTCCATCCCCTAGAAAGGAAGACGTTCTTTTTTGATATTTTAAAGGTTTGCTAGTGCTTCTTTATTTTCTACTCACAATCAGTATCGATGGCTGCAAGGAAGACAAACGGTTTTTCCAGCTCATTTTTCAATTTACACTCCTTTGAGGTTTCACAACTATAGTGTTGCTCTTTTTTATCGCGTTGTTCGTTGAATATATATTTCCAATTATTTATTACTTGGTTTTATTACATCGACCTAAGTTAGGGTGATAATTTTTTAGATTTTAGGACTCTAGTATTCCCTTTATATTTTTCATCAAATCTAGTAAATTTGAATGTATTAATTAGAGAAGTAAATGTTGAAAATAGTGTGGGATTAGAGATGTAAATTTAAAATTATTGACACTTTGTCCCTTAGATTAGAGAAAAATAAAAAGAAAATGAGTGGTCAGAGAATACATTAAATATCAGGTCGGTTGAGTGCCAATTTCTGAGAGGGAAAAGCTACTGTATTCGAATAAAAACGTCTTAATTTGTTCAATAGTATTTAATCAATTAACTTGGATTTGTTCTGATATTGTCGTGATAAAGTTCCACGTTGTTAAAAAATCCAATGCTGTAGACAATTGATTATAAAATTTGAAAAATTAAAAAATTGATGGTAAAAAATGAGATTGAAAATCAATTTGTATTTTAGGCCTGCAACACAGTTTCATTATCCAACAATCAAAGTTGATCAAGGAAAGATAGAATGTATCTTTTAAGTTTTTTGCCGTTCCGGTCTTTTAGTTAATCTGTCTTTTAACCCATTTTTTGTCCGGTCTTTTATTGCACCAGTTTAATTAACGGTCTTTTAACATAATATTGATTCCGGTCTTTTATTGTACCGGTCTTTTAAATATCGGTCTTTTAAACATTTTTGGTTTCGGGCTTTTATTGCAACGGTCTTTTAATTAAACGGTCTTTTAACTTCTTTCGCCCGTTTCGGTCTTTTATTGCGACGGTCTTTTTACTAACCGGTATTTTTATAGGCACTAAGACTGCATTCTGAGAGCACAATAGCTGCTGTATAAATTTATCGATTATAGCAACTGCAAAATCAATAAATTATATCTTTCCTGGATTAACTTTGATATGATGAAGCTGTGTTGCAGGCCTAAAATATTAAATTATCTTCAATTTTCTGATTTTCAATATTTTATAATTACGAATTCCTATATTTGTATTAGTTTTATTTCCGGTTCTTTATATTTTTAGAGAATTTCTGCTTTTGTCAAAGCATAGGAACAAATTCTGGTCGATTAATGGATTGCTGACCCTCTCCTTTAATTAAATACTATTGAACAAATTAAGACGTTTTTATTCGAATACAGTAGCTTTTCCCTCTCAGAAATTGGCACTCAACCGACCTGTGATATTTAATGTATTCTCTGACCACTCATTTTCTTTTTATTTTTCTCTAATCTAAGGGACAAAGTGTCATTTAATTTAAAATTTACATCTCTACTCACACACTATCTCCATCATCTGCTTCTCTACTTGATACATCCAACTTTACTAGAATTGATGAAAAAACAATAAAGGGAATACTAGAATCCTAATATCTAAAAATTATCACCTCAACTTAGATCGATGTAATAGAACCAAAAGTAAAATAATTGGAAAATATATATTTAACGAAATAATATTGATAAAATAAAAACGGCCTCAATGTTTAAAAGCACTAGCGTCGTGAAATATCAACGGCTCACAATTTAACAAAATAAGATGGAAAAATGAGTCTTTCTGAGGTTTTCCTACTTTGATTGGGACAAAAGTTCTAAGAAGCGTCTGCAATTTCATCGGTCTGATTTCGAGTAGAAAATAAAAAAGGAACGAAGTACTAGCAAACCTTTAAAATATCAAAAAAGAACGTCTTCCTTTCTAGGGGATGAAAAAATCATAAAAAAATTAGGAGACACTAAACAAACTTTTACTCGTTTCGCTATCAGCTAATTTAAAAAATACCATCTTTTAAATTAAAATTTATCTAAAACACAAATAAATAAAACAAGAATAAAAAATTTTATCTTTAAAAAAATCAAACAAAAAAGAAATAATTAACCTGTTTTCCCCTTTTAAAGAACCCTTTTCCCCGTTTTAAGACTCCTATCCGAAATTGCAAATCCACCATCAACAATGAGACCCACCATTGAGTAACGATGAGAAAATCTAACCGTTGAAACGACGATGCGTCACCGTTGAATCGATGAGGAAACAACCGAAGTTGTTTCGACACCAAAACAACCATGAGAACATCACCGAACAACGATGAGACTACTCACCGTTTAAACAACGACGCGCCCACCGCCCTCAACAATGAGACCCACCATTGAGTAACGATGAGAAAATCTAACCGTTGAAACGACGATGCGTCACCGTTGAATCGATGAGGAAACAACCGAAGTTGTTTCGACACCAAAACAACCATGAGAACATCACCGAACAACGATGAGACTACTCACCGTTTAAACAACGACGCGACTCACCGTTGAGTTACCCAAGACTTGCAAATCTCGGAGATAACCTTACCTAAACCCCCCTCCCCAAGTAGGAAGGAAAAGTGGGCCCTTAGTTAAAATCCTCCCAAAATTTTCAAAAAAAACCTTAATTAAATCAGCTTCCAGCTTTCTCCAAGTTTATCTTCTATTGTAGCCAAATCCAAATCATCTTTCGGAGTTCCATCTTGCAATGTCGGATTTGTGTCCAAATCAATTGTTCCATTAGTCACTCCACTTTTGAAAGGAACATTTGCTTGAACATCTCCAATTGTTACAACACATTCATCATCTTCGCTGTCATCTTCAATTAAATATAATCAAGTTGTCGTGGAGGTTCAGCACATCATTAGTATCTACTGAAAAAATAAACGGTAATATTGAACCTGACAGACCCCGCTTTGTCAGGTTCAATATTACAAAATAAACATAAACCATCCCTAAAAGTAGAAAACCCAAATAGAATTTGCAGGAACAAAAAATAAAAAACAAAGCAATGCTCCGGAAAATAAAACAATTTTTCTCTTTTTCTCTATACACACTATTTTCTAAAAATATACAGTAAACCTTTTCGTTTCGAAAAACAGGACACTAGAGTCGTATACAAAACTAACGATGATTGATGAGTTAGATTATCGTTATACAAAACTAACGATCATCTAACCCATAGAAATTGACATTTTCTGATTTAAACGGGATTTAAAAATACTTTTTAATAAATTAATAACAAACTTACTTAACCAAAACATTTGAAGTAGTTAAGTCATCATGAATAAGGCCAGCGGCATGCATATCTTGAATTATTGAGCCTGTTGGAGTAAAGTTGAGGAAAGCGTTGCATGTCTAAACAATGGCAGCTGAAAAAATCAATAAATGTAGAAAGAATGTGGGGAATAAAGAGACGTTAGACATCCAATTCTATTAAATGTCATGGTCGATTCAGTGCCTCGATGATCTGTTAATAACGCAAAATTTTCTAAAGTTTCCAAAAAAATTCAAGAAACCTTGGTTTTTGAATTTAAATGTAAATTGATGAAGGATAATATGTAAATAATGTGTACAAGGCTCTAACCGACCATTAAATAGACAGATAAATGCAAAAATTTAATAAAATCATCTAAGATTTCAATAAATTTCTTTAAAGGAAAATTTTCAAAAAAAAAAAGAATGACAAGAATAATTTCATGAAAATACAAAAATAATATCACCGTTAAAGTTTTTAATAACCTATGTATAATCATCTTTTTTCAAATTTTGCTGCAAGAGATTTCACATCAATTTTTGATATATTAGATGTTTTTGTGGCATTTCGATGTGGCGGAACAGGAGGTGGCTCATCAGAACCTGTTGATGACGATGATTTTCCAGTATCATAACCTTCTGTTTTAACTAGTGCCCTTTGTTCTTGAATGATTTTTTGTTTTTGTATTGTTTTTGGAATATTTTGATTGAAAGGTTGTTTAGTTGTTGCTTCAATTTTTGGATTACTTGTAACAGAAATTGGAGCCATATTTTGTTGAGAAAAATTAGATAATGATGAAAAACCAAAAGGATGTGGACGAGAAGCATCAACATGAAGAACTTCACCTCTCACAGTTGTTACTCCACCATTATCGTTCCAAATAGCATTAAAACTTTGTCGACGTACTTCTTCTTGTCTTAAATGAGCGTCTGGCCTAGCTGGTGCTCTTCGAACTGGAATTAAATTGAAACTTCGAAGTTCGAGTAGAACACGCAATTTTGACCAAATTCTTTAAAAAGATTGATCATTATAAATTTAAAAAATTATTTAAAAAGAAACCTTTTATGTAACCAAAAACCTCGCTTCCTTTTGAAATAAACTGAAGCAATCACAAAAAATATAAAAGCAAATGAAAATAAGTAGAGAAATGTCATGGCAGGATTAAAAGCATTTGTGCTAGCTGGCCCTTAAAAGTAAAAAAATGTTAAGTATTTTTCAAAAAATCATTTACCGCTATTAACAGATCCACCAAAACCAGGTAAATCACACGCAACACCTAAAAAGATTATTCAAAAAAAATTTTTTTAAATAAAATAAACCTCCGTAACCGCTAACACAATGACAATTTCCAACATTATTACAAATTCCACGAGAATTACAATCTTCTGGGTCACAACGGCTAACCATTTCCAGAATTGCTGTTTTATTATGACAAGCAGCATTAACACAAATCTAAAAATTATCTTTAAAAAATTTAAAAATTTATTTTATACTTTATTATTTCCACATTGAGCACCATCTGGGACCATTCCCGGATCTGCTTTCCTTTTTCCTCCAGTTCCAGCTATTGTTGTTCTTACTACTCGGCAAGTTTCATCTTTACCAGATTTTGTTCGAACAAAACTATATGCAGAATATATTGTTGATGGATCGCCGAATACTGGTTTATCACTTTCATGATTACATTGAAGTCTTCCACAAGTTACATCACTAAAAAGAAAGAGAACTTTTCTAAAAAAATTTCAAAAAATACTTTGGTCCACAACGAAGATATTGGTCAGTATCTTGACGATAACCACAATTTCCACTAAAAGCACCTTGTTCATTAAAGGAATAACAATCTTTTACAGCATCATCAGCAGAAGGGCCCCATAAGAATTGACATTGTTGTTTTCGGCTTAAAAATAAGTTTAAAAATCCCGAAAAAAATATTTAAGAACCTGCCACATGTTCCTTGATAACAAAAAGCCTTGAAGAAAAAATAAAAATTAATTCAAAAACCTTTGAGAAGAAAATAACCTCTAATGCTCCATCTGGACATGGATGACCATCTTGTACAAAAAAGTCTGCCGGACAGCTAGGATTTTTTCCATCACAATATTCAGGTAGATCACAACTATTTAAAGCATGTCGGCATTCACTAGCCATTTTTCTACAAATTTTTAACATCAAAATTAATTTTTAAATATAAAAAACAAACTTTAATTTGCAAACATTCAAATCACAACAATCTCCTTCAGCGCATTCCGCTTCAGGCGCTAATTTACATTCAGCTGCAATACAACAAGAATTTGGACAAGTTGTTGTACTTCCACAATCACAATCTTCACCATCTTCTAATACACCATTTCCACATTTAGCACCACCAAATGCAACTTTAGGCACATTATGAAGACAATAATCAACACCACGACGAAGTGCAGAAGACAAGGTGTCCAATGAACAATCAGAAAAGTAGGAAGAAGCGTTGACACTATAAAGAAGATTTTTTTCTATCAAATTATTTTAAATAACCTGCTACTTGACGGAGCCATAATACAAGAATCGACTGGGCATTTACATGTAGGACTAATGTCATGATCCATTCTTAAAATAAAAATAAAGAAAAAATTAATTTTAAAAGTTTACCCAAAATTATGGCCCATTTCGTGTGCTACAGTCATCCCCACAAATACCGGATTGTCAGAGTGATCAACAATAACACCACCAGAGTAGTCAAAAGAACACATAGTCCCCTAAAAGAAAAAGATAAAAGGTTTTTTAAATGATTTCTTGCCTTGTAAGCTTTGCCAATTACAGAGCCAAAATGAATATCACTTAAATAAAATTATAAATAAAACTATTTATCATTTAAATCAAACGTTAAAAGCTGCGCATTATCATTTGAATGTCCTTTAGCCAGTAAAGATCTACGAAAACCAAGAAAATCTCTTAAAGTTCCATCAGCATTCTCTGTCACATCTACAGCATTTTTGTCTTGCCAAATATCTGCCCAAGTAAGTATAACTCGAATATTTAATGGAGCATAAAGCTAAAAAAAAATAATTCACAAATTTAAATTAAAGTAAAACCGAATTAACAGAACTAGCAATTGCATGAAGTCTTTCAGTAATTCTCTTCTTGTCCTCTCCATATTTTTTGTACTAAAATATTATCAAATATAAAATTGCTAAAATTATTCTTACAATTGAATTATCAGCAATAACAATTAATTCAACCCATCGCTTAATTCCATCAGTATATTCAGAATAATAAGTAGGCATTCGCTTTGTTAAGGAAATTTCACCAGATCTTCTATTTCTAACATGCCATTCTGAAAATAAAAATATTAATACGAGAAGAGACAAGAAAAGAAACCACAATTTGGAGAATCTCGAAAAAAATATAATTTTTCATTCAAATGGCCAAATATAAATTGATTACCATTATGACGGATTATACCACTAAAATGATAAAAATTAAAAATAAATCAAACAAGATTTGGTTGAACCCAACCCGAAAGTTGGGGAACCTAGAATCAACCCACTAAACCAACCAAACCACATAGCAAAAAGTATTTTAAACTCACCTTAAATCATCAAGATTACATAAATTCAAAACGCTTTGCTCTCCTCTAAAATCAATAGCCTCATAAAAACATTGGAGATCCAAATCTTTTATTTGATTAAATAGAGATTCACTGTAATGCCAAAAATAAACATTATCTCTCGTAAAACAATTAAAATACCTAAAATGAGAAGTTCGAAAAAATTCTAAATCAAATCCATCAGAAAAATCAGTAAATCTGCTAAAAGACAACAACAAAGGTTCTTCCCCAGATTTTGACTAGAAAAATAAGTTAAATTATTTTATTAAAATAAAAACCAAATTCAAAAGTCCAAATGCATTAATTTCTTCGCCCAAACCATTTCGAACAAATACAGGGCAAGATGTGTAGTTCATCTTCATTTAAAGTCAAAGAAAAACTAAAATTTCTAAAATTTGTAGCAGTATAAAAATCAAAGATAATTATTTAATTAAAAAATAAATGTAAAAAAATAAGAAAAAAGGAAAATAAATTTCATTTTATTTAAATAGATAAGTATATAAAATAAAAATTTTAAATTATAGTCTCAAGTGCTTATTCCATAATTTTTTGCGCATTTTTAAAAAGACTTTTAAAATTGATAAAGTGAAAAAAAAATTTGTATTTCTTTTCAAAGCATTTTTAAATATGTATAACTAAATTATATCCATTAAAGATAAAATTAAATGCTTTGAAAAAAATTTTAATTATTGGTTTATTTTGGCAGTTTAAATAGAATAGATAATTTTTTTGTTTAAACCAATAAATAAAAAGGTACAATAAAATAAGGACAAAAAAATTTCTTTTTAATCAAAGTGAAATAACCAAGTTGAATGGGTGAAATAAAAAAAAAAGTGAAAATAACCAAGTTGAACCTATATTTTACTATATTTATTTTCTTGCCCATTCAACTTGGTTATTTCACTTTGATTAAAAAGAAATTTTTTTGTCCTTATTTTATTGTACCTTTTTATTTATTGGTTTAAACAAAAAAATTATCTATTCTATTTAAACTGCCAAAATAAACCAATAATTAAAATTTTTTTCAAAGCATTTAATTTTATCTTTAATGGATATAATTTAGTTATACATATTTAAAAATGCTTTGAAAAGAAATACAAATTTTTTTTTCACTTTATCAATTTTAAAAGTCTTTTTAAAAATGCGCAAAAAATTATGGAATAAGCACTTGAGACTATAATTTAAAATTTTTATTTTATATACTTATCTATTTAAATAAAATGAAATTTATTTTCCTTTTTTCTTATTTTTTTACATTTATTTTTTAATTAAATAATTATCTTTGATTTTTATACTGCTACAAATTTTAGAAATTTTAGTTTTTCTTTGACTTTAAATGAAGATGAACTACACATCTTGCCCTGTATTTGTTCGAAATGGTTTGGGCGAAGAAATTAATGCATTTGGACTTTTGAATTTGGTTTTTATTTTAATAAAATAATTTAACTTATTTTTCTAGTCAAAATCTGGGGAAGAACCTTTGTTGTTGTCTTTTAGCAGATTTACTGATTTTTCTGATGGATTTGATTTAGAATTTTTTCGAACTTCTCATTTTAGGTATTTTAATTGTTTTACGAGAGATAATGTTTATTTTTGGCATTACAGTGAATCTCTATTTAATCAAATAAAAGATTTGGATCTCCAATGTTTTTATGAGGCTATTGATTTTAGAGGAGAGCAAAGCGTTTTGAATTTATGTAATCTTGATGATTTAAGGTGAGTTTAAAATACTTTTTGCTATGTGGTTTGGTTGGTTTAGTGGGTTGATTCTAGGTTCCCCAACTTTCGGGTTGGGTTCAACCAAATCTTGTTTGATTTATTTTTAATTTTTATCATTTTAGTGGTATAATCCGTCATAATGGTAATCAATTTATATTTGGCCATTTGAATGAAAAATTATATTTTTTTCGAGATTCTCCAAATTGTGGTTTCTTTTCTTGTCTCTTCTCGTATTAATATTTTTATTTTCAGAATGGCATGTTAGAAATAGAAGATCTGGTGAAATTTCCTTAACAAAGCGAATGCCTACTTATTATTCTGAATATACTGATGGAATTAAGCGATGGGTTGAATTAATTGTTATTGCTGATAATTCAATTGTAAGAATAATTTTAGCAATTTTATATTTGATAATATTTTAGTACAAAAAATATGGAGAGGACAAGAAGAGAATTACTGAAAGACTTCATGCAATTGCTAGTTCTGTTAATTCGGTTTTACTTTAATTTAAATTTGTGAATTATTTTTTTTTAGCTTTATGCTCCATTAAATATTCGAGTTATACTTACTTGGGCAGATATTTGGCAAGACAAAAATGCTGTAGATGTGACAGAGAATGCTGATGGAACTTTAAGAGATTTTCTTGGTTTTCGTAGATCTTTACTGGCTAAAGGACATTCAAATGATAATGCGCAGCTTTTAACGTTTGATTTAAATGATAAATAGTTTTATTTATAATTTTATTTAAGTGATATTCATTTTGGCTCTGTAATTGGCAAAGCTTACAAGGCAAGAAATCATTTAAAAAACCTTTTATCTTTTTCTTTTAGGGGACTATGTGTTCTTTTGACTACTCTGGTGGTGTTATTGTTGATCACTCTGACAATCCGGTATTTGTGGGGATGACTGTAGCACACGAAATGGGCCATAATTTTGGGTAAACTTTTAAAATTAATTTTTTCTTTATTTTTATTTTAAGAATGGATCATGACATTAGTCCTACATGTAAATGCCCAGTCGATTCTTGTATTATGGCTCCGTCAAGTAGCAGGTTATTTAAAATAATTTGATAGAAAAAAATCTTCTTTATAGTGTCAACGCTTCTTCCTACTTTTCTGATTGTTCATTGGACACCTTGTCTTCTGCACTTCGTCGTGGTGTTGATTATTGTCTTCATAATGTGCCTAAAGTTGCATTTGGTGGTGCTAAATGTGGAAATGGTGTATTAGAAGATGGTGAAGATTGTGATTGTGGAAGTACAACAACTTGTCCAAATTCTTGTTGTATTGCAGCTGAATGTAAATTAGCGCCTGAAGCGGAATGCGCTGAAGGAGATTGTTGTGATTTGAATGTTTGCAAATTAAAGTTTGTTTTTTATATTTAAAAATTAATTTTGATGTTAAAAATTTGTAGAAAAATGGCTAGTGAATGCCGACATGCTTTAAATAGTTGTGATCTACCTGAATATTGTGATGGAAAAAATCCTAGCTGTCCGGCAGACTTTTTTGTACAAGATGGTCATCCATGTCCAGATGGAGCATTAGAGGTTATTTTCTTCTCAAAGGTTTTTGAATTAATTTTTATTTTTTCTTCAAGGCTTTTTGTTATCAAGGAACATGTGGCAGGTTCTTAAATATTTTTTTCGGGATTTTTAAACTTATTTTTAAGCCGAAAACAACAATGTCAATTCTTATGGGGCCCTTCTGCTGATGATGCTGTAAAAGATTGTTATTCCTTTAATGAACAAGGTGCTTTTAGTGGAAATTGTGGTTATCGTCAAGATACTGACCAATATCTTCGTTGTGGACCAAAGTATTTTTTGAAATTTTTTAGAAAAGTTCTCTTTCTTTTTAGTGATGTAACTTGTGGAAGACTTCAATGTAATCATGAAAGTGATAAACCAGTATTCGGCGATCCATCAACAATATATTCTGCATATAGTTTTGTTCGAACAAAATCTGGTAAAGATGAAACTTGCCGAGTAGTAAGAACAACAATAGCTGGAACTGGAGGAAAAAGGAAAGCAGATCCGGGAATGGTCCCAGATGGTGCTCAATGTGGAAATAATAAAGTATAAAATAAATTTTTAAATTTTTTAAAGATAATTTTTAGATTTGTGTTAATGCTGCTTGTCATAATAAAACAGCAATTCTGGAAATGGTTAGCCGTTGTGACCCAGAAGATTGTAATTCTCGTGGAATTTGTAATAATGTTGGAAATTGTCATTGTGTTAGCGGTTACGGAGGTTTATTTTATTTAAAAAAATTTTTTTTGAATAATCTTTTTAGGTGTTGCGTGTGATTTACCTGGTTTTGGTGGATCTGTTAATAGCGGTAAATGATTTTTTGAAAAATACTTAACATTTTTTTACTTTTAAGGGCCAGCTAGCACAAATGCTTTTAATCCTGCCATGACATTTCTCTACTTATTTTCATTTGCTTTTATATTTTTTGTGATTGCTTCAGTTTATTTCAAAAGGAAGCGAGGTTTTTGGTTACATAAAAGGTTTCTTTTTAAATAATTTTTTAAATTTATAATGATCAATCTTTTTAACCTTTAGCATCGCGTTCTTTAACCATAGCAGAAAGTGTTTTGTTTGATTGCTTCGATGTTGAAATGAACCCTTGCGCAGAAAGCAAATCATCAAAATTTAAAGACGTCTTTTTTACATTTTCAGAAGTTTGTTTGGCTAAAAAATGTAAATTTCAATTTAACAAATAAGATAAACCTTCTATTTTTGTAAAATGTATACTTGAATAATCTGGCTTTGAAGTGCTTGGAATTTCCTAAAAAAGAGATTATTTAAAATTACCCAAAAATATATAAAACATTATTTGATGACAAGTTTGTTGAAGATAGAAATTCATCGAGAATATCATTTGCAGATTTAGTAGTAGATTCATTGCCCATTTTGTTTTCTTCGTTGAACAAAAAATCTGGGGTCGATTTGTTGTGATGAATAGATGGTGCAATGGATGCTGCTGTTTCCGTTTTTGTAGTAATTTCATGTTCCACTAAATTAAGCAAATCATCAATACTTTTATTTTTAGTTGAATTTCTAGAAGAATTTTGATTCAAATTTGGAGGAAATATAGAATTGAATTCATCAAGTAAGTTTGAACAAGTAATATTGCTCGTAAAAGTTTCGCTAGTTGCCGGAACATCAATTAATTTTTGTTGAAGAGAGGGTGCGGAAGCTGTCTCGATTTCTGTTGAAAAATAAAATTAGGGATAAAAAATATTTTTAATTAAACCATTAAGAATGTTGTCATCATCTTCCCAAGCTGATATCAAAACATCATCTCTTTTCTCTTTTCCAATATTCTTATTCGAATCGTTTCCAAAAGGATGATCATTTATACTTGTCGCAATAGCTTCTAGTTTTGGATGTAAATTTAGTTGTGGATCTTCATGGGTTAATTGAACAGTTTGAGTTTTAAATAGAGATGGGGCAGGAGGTCTAGGAGGCGGTGCTTTTCTCTCCAGGTTTGAATTAGATTTAGCCGGGTCAGGTTGAGTTGCCTCAAATCCCAATTGAGTTTTCAAATGTTCTAAAAAATATTTACAATTAAATTCATAAAAGTTAAAAAAGTAACCAGATAAGTTTGTTACTGGAGTCTTCTCTTTAATTGTTTTAATTAAATTCATTCCACGATCGAAAAACTTAACAGACTGGCCGTACTACAAATACAAAATTTTAATGCCTAAACAACAATAATACTTACCAGTGATTGCGTAGATGTTGAAAAGTCATCTTTAGGTATCAAAGAGTCCAATTTATCAGATGGAATAACAGGCTCGTTTAAATTCACATTTAAAGCCATAGCAATATCTTCAACCTTAATGACAACATGAGTTCGAATCTAAAATGTATTAACCTGTTCACATAAATCTTGAATTGTAGGACGGGAGTAAGGATCAGGTTGAAGTGTTATTTCTGTAAACAAAAAAGCATTGCTTGATTAGAGTTGTAAAATTACTAATTAAGTCGTGAAATATTCGAAATGGAGAATTACTAGCTATTGAGTATTTTGCGTTTATAATTCTAAGTTTGGCACTGTCTTCAAACGGGTGCACTTTAAAGCAAATATAGAAAAGCACACAACCAAGAGCCTTTAATAAGTTAAATATTATCAAAAACCATCAAAATTAAAAATACCCAAATATCTTGCGCAGGCCCTATCGGATAATTTTGATATGTTTCTAGAATTTCAGGTGCACGATACATTGGTGTTGTGTGTTTTGACATCTAAAAAGATCAGTTATAAGTAAGATTTGAGATAAAAGTAGAAACCTCCTCTTCCAACTGTGAGCGCATTAATGCGTTCCAATCATCCCTAGGTCTGTAGATATCAGTTGTAGCACTTCCAAAATCGCAAAGCTTAATAAAGCCACGAGAGTCAAAAAGGAGATTTTCAATCTAAAAGAAGAATCACAAAAGAATCAAACCTAATAAAAACCTTAATATCTCTATGTGTAATAGGTGGATTGCGATCATGCATATGTTGAACAGCAGAGCAAGTTGAATAGAAAATTTTACAAATTTGTTCTGCGCTCAATTCCATCTTTTGTAAATAGTCAATTAGAGGACCACCAGAGCACAATTCAGTCAAAATTAAAAATTCGGCATAACATTGCTGCTGCCTTTGAATAGTTTTTGAGCCGTTAAGTTGTGTTGAATGAACAAAATGTACAATTGCTGGATGTCCATTCAGCTAATCAGATTATTAAATAAAATATTTACAGCAAATAACCAACTTGTTTCATAAATCTGATTTCATGCAAAACTGATTCTGCTGTCGCTTTATCATGAGCTAGTTGTCTTTTTAGCGCAAACCATTCACCATTCCTCACATCTTGTACAGCAAACTTAAAAACACATGTTAAACAAAATAAATATTTTAGATACCACAAGAGCGAAGCCTCCCTCCGCAATTAAAGATCGAACGGTATACGATTCATTGCCAACCTCAATAGTTTGACCGATTAAAGCATGTTGATCAGCTGACAGTCCAAATTGAGAGCTTGCTTGACTGAGATAATTCAACGCCGTTTGAAGAACCATTTTAACACTAAAAACTATAAAAAATTAAGAAAACTAATTCTGGGAAAATTAAATTTTTGTTCAAAACATTGAAAAAATCCAAACTAATTCAAAAAAATATTTATTTACGAGTAAAATTTAACGAAAATAAATCAAAAGCGCATTGGAATGTTCGGCCAAGTTTGTGGCTTGTTTTCATTTACTTGCTTATTAAAATTTTCTTGAATTGACAATTCCTGCTCCTTCAACTTCAAAAAAGCTGGCTCTCCATAAAGTGTTCTCTTTTGACCATCCTGTTTAGACATAGTTGATCGATTTGATGAGCGAAAATTTCCTAATCGTCCAACTAAAATTAGTTTTATATATTTTAAATATCCTTGTAATATACCAGTAGTAGCATCACGATATTCCAGCCCTTTATTCATAGAATTAGCAAGCGCTGTTTCAAGTCGCTTATGTTCATCACCTTAAATTTGTATTAATCAAAAAGGATCTTAAAAAAACAAACGCTGTTTGCGATGATCAATGGATTTACGCAAAAAGTCGACCACGTCCGGAGTCAAATCAGAATCAGAAAGACTTTGCCTGCTTTTACTGATTTGTGGCGTTTCATTATTAACACGCCCATTGTTCCAATGTTTCCATGCCATTTCACGTGCCCTTGCCTGAAAATAAAAAATCTAAAACAAAATATTTTATAAACCTCAATTCCTATCCATTTTTGTGCAATATTATAATGATCCCAAAAGTTTGCAAAATCCTCTTCTTTCCACTGTCCTTTCCCTAATCCAGCACATTCACCATGTGAAGTCATTTAATCTCAACAAAATCACTTGAAAAATCTGCAAAAAAAGTTTTTACGAACAAAAAATCTCTGGACTAAATGGGAAATTTATGGGAGGGGGTTAATTGAGTCCCGACATTTGAGTCTCGTCAGTTGAATCCACAGCCATGATTGAGTCTCTAAACGGCGGGACTCAATTGTCACGTTCCGAAAACTGACAAAACGCCAGTGTCTATTTTTTAACATTTAAAATAAATTTTTTTACTATCCCCATGCCCCACCGCCACCATGCTATAAAATTTCAGCCGACAAATTGTATAACTTGCTCCGAAAATTATGATTTGGTTTGTTTATTTGGCCTCTCTCATTTTTACCGCCGAAATTTTTTGCTGTTTTTATTCAAGTCCTCTAAATGATAGAAAAACTTCAACAAAATTCTTTCTGTACATGTTTGCAATTATTTCACTTGATTTGTTTACTCCTATTCTATGGACACGTTTATCAAAAAATTTGGGTAATCCTATATAAAGCTAAAGTAATGATACCTTAGTATTTAAGCGACTTGAGTTACAAATTGAGAATAAAAAACTATTATTAACTACTATTCAAAGAGTTAAACGTTCGCCTAAAGCTGGTTTGGAAACAGCTGTAAATGATGAGTTGAGCCAGTGGACCGTGTTACTAGGACATGATTCAATCATCCCTGTAAAAGATAGCCTCTAGCCTTATTTAACTTTGATTCGTATTAGAAAAATGTTTTTGAAATATCTTGTCAAAGAGTACATCGCTACTGTGCAGATGAAGGAAAGAAATTTAATAATCTGATTAGCTGAATGGACATCCAGCAATTGTACATTTTGTTCATTCAACACAACTTAACGGCTCAAAAACTATTCAAAGGCAGCAGCAATGTTATGCCGAATTTTTAATTTTGACTGAATTGTGCTCTGGTGGTCCTCTAATTGACTATTTACAAAAGATGGAATTGAGCGCAGAACAAATTTGTAAAATTTTCTATTCAACTTGCTCTGCTGTTCAACATATGCATGATCGCAATCCACCTATTACACATAGAGATATTAAGGTTTTTATTAGGTTTGATTCTTTTGTGATTCTTCTTTTAGATTGAAAATCTCCTTTTTGACTCTCGTGGCTTTATTAAGCTTTGCGATTTTGGAAGTGCTACAACTGATATCTACAGACCTAGGGATGATTGGAACGCATTAATGCGCTCACAGTTGGAAGAGGAGGTTTCTACTTTTATCTCAAATCTTACTTATAACTGATCTTTTTAGATGTCAAAACACACAACACCAATGTATCGTGCACCTGAAATTCTAGAAACATATCAAAATTATCCGATAGGGCCTGCGCAAGATATTTGGGTATTTTTAATTTTGATGGTTTTTGATAATATTTAACTTATTAAAGGCTCTTGGTTGTGTGCTTTTCTATATTTGCTTTAAAGTGCACCCGTTTGAAGACAGTGCCAAACTTAGAATTATAAACGCAAAATACTCAATAGCTAGTAATTCTCCATTTCGAATATTTCACGACTTAATTAGTAATTTTACAACTCTAATCAAGCAATGCTTTTTTGTTTACAGAAATAACACTTCAACCTGATCCTTACTCCCGTCCTACAATTCAAGATTTATGTGAACAGGTTAATACATTTTAGATTCGAACTCATGTTGTCATTAAGGTTGAAGATATTGCTATGGCTTTAAATGTGAATTTAAACGAGCCTGTTATTCCATCTGATAAATTGGACTCTTTGATACCTAAAGATGACTTTTCAACATCTACGCAATCACTGGTAAGTATTATTGTTGTTTAGGCATTAAAATTTTGTATTTGTAGTACGGCCAGTCTGTTAAGTTTTTCGATCGTGGAATGAATTTAATTAAAACAATTAAAGAGAAGACTCCAGTAACAAACTTATCTGGTTACTTTTTTAACTTTTATGAATTTAATTGTAAATATTTTTTAGAACATTTGAAAACTCAATTGGGATTTGAGGCAACTCAACCTGACCCGGCTAAATCTAATTCAAACCTGGAGAGAAAAGCACCGCCTCCTAGACCTCCTGCCCCATCTCTATTTAAAACTCAAACTGTT
Source organism: Meloidogyne incognita (assembly GCA_036172945.1). NCBI lineage: Eukaryota > Metazoa > Nematoda > Chromadorea > Rhabditida > Meloidogynidae > Meloidogyne > Meloidogyne incognita. The sequence continues at coordinate 6,730,168 of JARQAC010000012.1, read as the reverse complement.
CAATTAACCCATGAAGATCCACAACTAAATTTACATCCAAAACTAGAAGCTATTGCGACAAGTATAAATGATCATCCTTTTGGAAACGATTCGAATAAGAATATTGGAAAAGAGAAAAGAGATGATGTTTTGATATCAGCTTGGGAAGATGATGACAACATTCTTAATGGTTTAATTAAAAATATTTTTTATCCCTAATTTTATTTTTCAACAGAAATCGAGACAGCTTCCGCACCCTCTCTTCAACAAAAATTAATTGATGTTCCGGCAACTAGCGAAACTTTTACGAGCAATATTACTTGTTCAAACTTACTTGATGAATTCAATTCTATATTTCCTCCAAATTTGAATCAAAATTCTTCTAGAAATTCAACTAAAAATAAAAGTATTGATGATTTGCTTAATTTAGTGGAACATGAAATTACTACAAAAACGGAAACAGCAGCATCCATTGCACCATCTATTCATCACAACAAATCGACCCCAGATTTTTTGTTCAACGAAGAAAACAAAATGGGCAATGAATCTACTACTAAATCTGCAAATGATATTCTCGATGAATTTCTATCTTCAACAAACTTGTCATCAAATAATGTTTTATATATTTTTGGGTAATTTTAAATAATCTCTTTTTTAGGAAATTCCAAGCACTTCAAAGCCAGATTATTCAAGTATACATTTTACAAAAATAGAAGGTTTATCTTATTTGTTAAATTGAAATTTACATTTTTTAGCCAAACAAACTTCTGAAAATGTAAAAAAGACGTCTTTAAATTTTGATGATTTGCTTTCTGCGCAAGGGTTCATTTCAACATCGAAGCAATCAAACAAAACACTTTCTGCTATGGTTAAAGAACGCGATGCTAAAGGAATGGATCCATTAACTTTAAAGGTCTCTTTTAAATTAGTTCATATGTTTTTTGGTACTCTTGTGTTATATACCCCCATTTTTATAGCTCCATTTTCTATTTTACAAATTGTAAAAAGTTTGCCGGAATTTAATAATATATTTTACAAATTGTAAAAAGTTTTCCGGAATTTAATAATATATTTTACAAATTGTAAAAAGTTTTCCGGAATTTAATAAAATATTTTACAAATTGTAAAAAGTTTTGCGGAATTTAATAATATATTTTACAAATTGTAAAAACTTTTCCGGAATTTAATAATATATTTTACAAATTGTAAAAAGTTTTCCGGAATTTAATAAAATATTTTACAAATTTTAAAAAGTTTTTCGGAATTTAATAAAATATTTTACAAATTGTAAAAAGTTTTCCGGAATTTAATAAAATATTTTACAAATTGTAAAAAGTTTTGCGGAATTTAATAATATATTTTACAAATTGTAAAAACTTTTCCGGAATTTAATAATATATTTTACAAATTGTAAAAAGTTTTCCGGAATTTAATAAAATATTTTACAAATTGTAAAAAGTTTTCCGGAATTTAATAATATATTTTACAAATTGTAAAAAGTTTTCCGGAATTTAATAATATATTTTACAAATTGTAAAAAGTTTTCCGGAATTTAATAAAATATTTTACAAATTGTAAAAAGTTTTGCGGAATTTAATAATATATTTTACAAATTGTAAAAACTTTTCCGGAATTTAATAATATATTTTACAAATTGTAAAAAGTTTTCCGGAATTTAATAAAATATTTTACAAATTGTAAAAAGTTTTCCGGAATTTAATAATATATTTTACAAATTGTAAAAAGTTTTCCGGAATTTAATAATATATTTTACAAATTGTAAAAAGTTTTCCGGAATTTAATAAAATATTTTACAAATTTTAAAAAGTTTTTCGGAATTTAATAAAATATTTTACAAATTGTAAAAAGTTTTCCGGAATTTAATAAAATATTTTACAAATTGTAAAAACTTTTCCGGAATTTAATAATATATTTTACAAATTGTAAAAAGTTTTCCGGAATTTAATAATATATTCTACAAATTGTAAAAACTTTTTCGGACTATTTTGTAATCTTAAAGAGAAATTAGAAAAGAAGACAAAGAGAAGGAAAGAATAAGGAAATGAGGCTATAAAAATTGGGAGCATATAACACAAGAGTACCTTTTTTTATAATTTTATTTTCAAATATTTTTCTTATTTTCAGATAAAAGATTGGACGGATGGAAAACAAAGAAATATTCGAGCGTTGTTAGGTTCTTTATCTCAGATTCTTTGGGATGAAGCTAAAATTGTTTGGCAACAACCGAGTGTTGCTGAATTATTTGCTCCAGACAAAGTAACCTTTTTAAATTGTATTAATTTTTAAATTTATTTTTTGTTTTAGGTGAAGAAATATTACAGGAAGGCTTGCCTAGTAGTACATCGTTAGTTTTTTTATAAAATATAAATAATTAAAATTTTCTTGTTTTCCAGCTGATAAACAAGCAGGGACGATAAATGAGCCTCTTGCTAAAGCTATTTTTACAGAATTAAATGATGCTTGGAATGAATTTTCAAAAACAGCATTTTAATTGAATAGAGACATATTGACTTTCTTTTATTGACTTTCTGTTTTTCACTTTGGCTCAATTTCTTTCAGATTCTTTTATAGATATTTTCTTTGATGATTTGTTGTATGATTAGTTTTTATTATATAAATTAATTTTTTTGTTTATTTTTTGTACTAAAACATTTAATTATTGACCCTTTGAGGTTACTTTATTTAGTTATCGGCAATATTTTTATAGAGAGATCTCTGGAACGACTTAATTACAATGACTTCAGAAAGTGAGGCTGATTCACCAACTTCAAGTACTAGCAAGTCGCGCGGTCTTTCATATTCAGATACATTTCCTCGTCATCAACACTCGTTATCAAACTCGTCATCGTCAAGTAAGGTTTAATTTTAATCTGCGCGTATATTTATTATTCTGTAGGTAGTATCTCTCAGAACGGACAACAACACATTGCGTCAACGCTTGTAAAACAATTGTCGCCTTCCACTCGTTTTGCATTCACTGATTTAATTATAACGATATTGTAAGACAATTCTTATTTTAATTTTAAAATCCTTTATTTTAGGAGGTTGGATTTTTATAAAAAATCTGCCGATGGACAATCAACGTAAGGATTAAACTTACATATTTTTCAAACGTTTGATTCTAGAATTTTCTGTAACAAAGCACTTGACGTATTGTTTAAATGGGGAAACCTTCCTGTAAAAACTCAGAATTCATTGAGATTACACATTGAGGTTTGTCTAATTTATATGAAAATTTTGTTTATAACTTTTAAGGAAGCAACCGCTTTTAATGAAGATATTGCTGCATTGATTACTTGTAAGTGGAATATAACAATTCGAAGTTAAATTCAACTTTTTAGCCATCAAATCGGATCCATTTTTGGAGAAGCATGGTTGTGTACCTCTTTTGGGATCCTTTCTTCTTGCAATTATTGTTGATGGTGATTATGATTCTCGGTTCCGTGTGCTCCTTCGTCACATATCTGCATTGTTAGGCGTACATTGGGACGTGTTTGAAGAAGTATTTGTTTGAAACTGAATTTTTCATAAACCCAAATGCCAAAAAATTGTTATTCAAATTTCATTTTTCAGTTTGAATCGACTCTGGGTGATCAACTTGTAACAGAGTATAAAGAATCTATGTAATTGTTTAAATTTAATACAATTAAATTTTTTTAATTTTCAGGGAGAATCAACAAATTCGCGAGAAAAAATCCAAATTGAGAAAATATAAACGATATGCAATTATCGGTGCTGCTACTGGTTTGGGTGGTGTTCTAATAGGTTTTTTCATTTTATAAATGTAGAAGTATTTCTTTTGATAAAAAGGTGTTACTGGTGGTTTGGCAGCGCCATTAATTGTTGCATCTATCTCCGCTCTTACGGCTACAACAATATTTGCCGGTTTAACTGGTACTGCAATTACAGCTATCTTTGGATCGTTATTTGGTGTAGCTGGTATTTTTTATATTTAAAGTCGATTAAAATTATTTTCTTAAAGGAGCTGGTTTAAGTGGTTATCGAATGCAGAAGCGTGTTGGTGACATTGAGGAATTTACAATTGAAAGACTAACTGAAGAGGAGAATAGAGCCTTGCATTGTGTGCTTTGCGTTTCTGGATGGATTGAAGATAGAGAATCTCAAGCTTTTCGTACACATTGGCGTCATCTTTGGATGAGTAAAGAGCAGTATACACTGAGATGGGAAAGCAAGGTTTTTATATTTTAGTTGTCAATTTACATAATTGTTGTTCTTTTAGTATTTAGAAGAGCTTGGAAAAAGTATTGAATACTTTGTTTCATTCGTAGTTAGTTATGCTGTACAGCGCTCTCTGATGGAAACTGTTTTGGCTGGTTTGGTTTCAGCCATTGCATGGCCACTTATTTTACTGGGATCTTCTTCCATTATTGATAATCCTTGGAACATTTGTACAAAAAGAGCTGCTGAAGCTGGAGAACATTTGGCAGAAGTTTTGCTCACAAGATCCCATGGTCGAAGGCCTATAACACTAATTGGTTTTTCACTTGGCGCGCGAGTTATTTATCACTGCTTAATGGAAATGAATAAACGCAAACCTTATTCACTTGGTAATAATTATACTTAAATGGGGTTAGAAATTAATTATAAATTCCTTCATTACAGGCATAGTTGAAGATGTTATTTTGCTTGGCGCTCCAGGTTTACCTTAAACAATAATACCTAATTTTAATATGACGCTTTAAGTTTCTGCTTCACCATCTCAATGGCGTCAGATTTGCTCAGTAGTCGGCGGTCGTGTAATAAATGGTTATTGTAAAACTGACTGGCTTTTACGTTTTCTTTATCGGTTTTTTAAATCTATAGATTATTTAGTAATTTGTTCGGTTTAAGCACAATGAGTGTACAATTTGTTATTGCAGGAACAGGACCTGTTGATAACAAAAATGAACGAAAGATCGTCAATTTCAATCTTTCTCATATTGTATATTTTTCCTTTAAAATTCTAATAAACAAATATTTTAAGGTAAAAGGACATATGGATTATTCCAAGGTTGATTATTTAGTTATAAATTATTTAATTTAATTTTTTCGTCAGAAACTCACCAGAGTTCTTGAATCTGTTGGCGCTCGTGTTGCTCCTCTTTCAAAAGAATCGAGGCGAGATTTGGAACGATTTGAAGAATTACAACGCAAATTACAAAATGGCGCGAAGCTCACCTCTTCTTTGTCTGTTCCAAATTTATCTACACTAGATGAAGAAAAGTCTTCAATAATTCTGGAACAATCAAAGGAATTGATCAGCAAAGGAGACGAAGATTATGAAGGAGAGGATGAAGGATTACGGTTGAGAGGTGATCCCCTTGGCGTAAGTGAGTTTCGAATAAAAAGGACACACTCATTGGCGAGTGCTGAAACATTTCATTCGGCTATGTCTACTTTAAATTAATAGAAATATAGGGATTGTTACTTTATTATCCCTCCGCTTTCGATTTCAGATTTACCTTTGTGATATTTCCTTACTTAAACATATTATACTTATTCACTTGTGCCTTTTCTTGAAAAATTAATAAATCTCTTCCCCCAATTTTTATTTTTATAATTGTTTTTTTCCTTTTAATTACTTAATCTCGACATGATTTCAATCGTCTAATTACTAGTTTTAAGTTATTTCCAATAATGTCAGAATTTAAACACCAAAGTGGAAAACCTCTAGACTGTTTGTGTATGGCTCTTAAAATATACAAACAAGAAGTAACCCTTAGATCCGGCGAGAAAATCTATAAAATTGGAATGAGCATTGGTGGTGGAATTGATCAGGATTGTAGCAAGTCAATCTATAAAGATAATGTAAATAATTAAGTTTATACAATAACGTTAATATTTTAGGGGATTTATGTAACACAAGTCGAGCCTGATTCACCAGCGCAGAAAGCAGGGCTGAAAGTGCATGATAAATTGCTTCAAGTTAACAGGATTGACTATGTAATGGTTATTTTTAAAAATTCAAAATAAAAATAATTTTTCAGACAATGATTACGCACAGGTTTTTCTTTTTTATTCAATGTATTGTAAATGCGCGATTTATACAAATAGTCGAGCCGTGAAGTACTTGTCAAAGGATGCCGTCCTGGATGTTTTGGTAGCGAGATCCAAAGAAGGATAAAGGTTCTGGACCTAATTATAATTCCTAACAATATGTGCAAAATGTCGAGGGGTATGTTTTTATACATTAATAAAGTAATTTATAAATTGTCCATTAATTATTTTAATTTTCTGACTAAAGAGACGTGAGAAAAAATTTGTTTGATAAATTTAATAACAAGGTTTCTGTCATCTGGGTTGGTTTTAAATTTTCCTAAATAGTAAAAGCTGGTATAAACGTTGGTGGCATAGTAACATTAGTTGCTTCAAGTTGTTGATTAGAAGTAAGAATCACTCGGTTTTTAAGTTGTTCAAATGGTGTAGTCATCTTTGTTTTAATTTTTTGTATGAGCATATCGGGTACCAGGAAGCTAACACGTTGTAATTCGTTTCTTATTTGAGTCCTGGATTGTTTATAGATTAATTTTAGTCGTTGAAAAGATTTCAGGGAAATGTTAAGAAAAGATTTACTGTGCTCCTTCTTTTGCTGCAATCTCCAAAGCATCCTCTAGAGATGATAGAAAAACTTTGCCACTTATGCGCTTTGTAACGTTTCTTTGAAATAACCATGCTTTGTCTTCCTCATCTGCCACATAACGAAACAATCGAGGATATTTCCCAAGCAAGTGACCACGTGTAGAAGTAAATCCTAGCAGTTTATTCAATTTGGAAATAAGAACAAATGGAGAATCATTCGAAAATCGTTTTGGGTCCCACTTAAGAAAATTTAAAAATAATTTTTAGTTTGACAATTACCTTTAAAGCTTCTGCATGTGTTATAGGTTGTCTTCCATTCATTACTGGAGTACCACTTCGTCCTGTATCCAGATCGATCTTTTTGGGACGACCACGCTTCTTTGGGCGGTCTTAAAAATTAGGAGAGTTACAAATCCATTAGAGGCAGCTGGGATATTTTAAAATTTATATAAAAACCTGAAAGAGATGAGTGAGCGTTTTGCAACGAAGAATTGTAACTAATCAGGCTTCCATCACTTTCATTATCACTATCATATAGGTGCGACATTTCAGTTTGCATTTGTAACTCGGATAAATTATGTTTTAGTAAAGCAGTATATGCCTAAAATACAATCACTAACTAAAAATTAAATTAGTTCTAACCGGAACGCATTTTCTGTTTCCCTCCTCACTTTCTTTCTGTTGTGAATCAAATAATGCTTTGGCGCCATCCAAAATAGAAATGCACAATTTATTGACATCATCTTCTGATACTTCCTTTAAATTGGGATTAATTAATCAAAAAATTGTTTAATCTCACATGGCCGTTCCTTCGCAAATTTTCAAAAGCAGGAGTAAACGTCGTTCGGAGATGGCGGTCAATAACTTGCTGCAAGTTATGAATTTATTTGTAAATATTAGTATTTTATTACCTTTATTTCTTCATTGAAGTCAGGTTGAAATACCTTTGAAATGGTCAGAAATTGAGTATGTCAATTTTACCCCTTCAAACAACCTCTAACTACCTTAGAATAACCAAACTTTATACAAACCTGTCTAAGTACATCCAGCGATTTAGTCGTATCTATAATTAAATGCATAATAAAAATGAAAAAAAATTTAACCATCGGCCATATCAGATTTGTTTCGACGAAGGGCTTGCCTTAATGAATTTGTTGTGGCAGTCGTATCATCGCCAGATGCAGAAAGAAGATTTTCGAGAATCTCGATGCGTCTATTTAATTTGTTTCCATTACAATTCCCAGGAACATAGACGGCTTCGGAATCACAATCACGCATCTGGAATTGTTCTCTTCAGTTGAAATTTAGTCCAATATGTTTTAATGCATAGGACTCTCACGACCCTTAATTTTCTGGTAAAGTATTGCCGATTCAGTCTCGACGCAGTATTTGGGCCATAACTTTTTTGATTCCAAACCGATTTGAATGTTTATTATATCATTCGAAGGCCCTTGATGTGAGGATCATTTTTTGCTAACAGGTTTGAGTGATCAGATCATGTGTGCAATCCGTTTTGCGTTATTTGCGTAAATTTTTGGTCTGCTGTTGCGTTCTTGAAGTGACTCTAGCGCACATCGAATTTTAAATACTCTTGTTTGTAATTTCCTTTTTCGAGACTCGTTTGTACTTGTTTACGATTAAAGTATTGTTTATTTCCGTTCCATTTCAGACTATTTATTTGTGTGAATGCATGCGAACACTTTTACAAATTGATTAAATTATATAGTTTTTAAATGCCGTGTTAATTGTTCTTGTAAAAAGAAAAACACAGAATTTTCTTTGATGTTAAAAATAAATCCTGTCTAGTTAAAATTGTTTCTTGGACAATAAATTTACCCATGGTAACCTGCTGACAAAAATTAATTACCTCTCGCGCCCTGTCCGTTAACTTTCACAAATACATAATTTTTCACCTCTTCCTATTATTTTAATTATTTTTTAATTTTTAGAAAAATGAGCCAAATATTAAACATTCCACGTTCATCATTACAACTTTTAACTATTTCTTTGCTTATTTTCTTCACAATTGTTGCTATTCATTCACAATTATTTTATGAAAAAGCTGATGAGAATGTATCTACTGATAGGCTTCATCCAGCAAATACTGATGAGCTTAACAAATGCCTTTCACCAGATTTAGAAGAACAAGTTGTTTAATTTTGAATTTTTTTATAAATTTATTATTTTAGGAGAAAAGTCAATTTCGGTTTTTTGCTGCTGTTATTGATGCTGGCTCTACGGGAACAAGGTTTGTAAACGATTATATATCGCATTTTCTTGAATTCTTTTTAGACTTCACATCTTTGAATTCAGTCACGACACAGCAAAGGATCCTAGCACATTTAAGTTAGAGGCAGAAACATATAGGGAGGTTAGTTTTTTCAACGAATTCTGTCGAGGCATGTATATTTTTTACTTTTCTAGACCAAACCAGGGGGGTCACTTTAGTACGTGGGTGCAGGCTTTAAATTACAAATGTTATATCATTTGAAAGAGCTAGTCGAGCTGAGTCGAATGCCACCAAAATTAGCTCTAGGAAAAATTTTTGAACCGAGATACAGGCTATTGAAAATCGAAAAACCATAGGGGGGACCAAGCACTTTTTTGGGGTGAAAAATTCGAAAATGCAAATTATACCTCATTCGAAAGAGCTCGTCGAGCTGAGTCGAATAAAACCAAAATCAACGGAATCCGACTTGAATGAACCGAGATATAGACTCCTAAAAATCGAAGGTCCAAAAGGGCGATTTTTGGAATAAAAAATTTTTTATACAAATAATACCTCATTCGAAAGAGCTCGACGAGCTGAGTCGAATGACACCAAAATCACCGTGATTGGACAAGATTAGACAAAGTTATGACACAAAAAATAAACAAAAAACCTAAACCTATGGGTCGGCGGCGAGGCGCTTGTGCAAAACCCCGCGCTTCGCGCGGGGTTTTGCGGCACGCGCCTCGCGGGGAGTCTACGGGCGATGGGTCTGGGTTCGTAACATAAACCTATTCCTATCTCCCTTGCTCTGGACGTATTTGGGGCCTCCGTAGCAGCAAAAATCTCCACAGATGCCATAGGTAAGGAGCTAAAATAAAAGATCATAACTTTGTCTAATCAAGTCGGATTTCGTTGATTTTGGTGTTATTCGACTCAGCTCGAGGAGCTCTTTCGAATGAGGTATCATTTGCATTTTCGAATTTTTCATCCCAAAAAAGTGCTTGGTCCCCCCTATGGTTTTTCGATTTTCAATCGCCTGTATCTCGGTTCAAAAATTTTTCCTAGAGCTAATTTTGATGGCATTCGACTCAGCTCGACTAGCTCTTTCAAATGATATGACATTTGTAATTTAAAGCCTGCACCCACGTACTAAAGTACAGCCAAACCAGGTGTATCTGCTTTCGCAAAAACACCAGAACAAGCAGCAGAAAATATTCGAGTTTTATTACTTATAGCAAAGAAACACATTCCTGAAGAGCTTTGGGCAAAAACTCCAATTACGTTTCGGGCAACTGCTGGTGTTAGGCTTTTGAATGATAAAGAAGCTGAGGGATTACTTTCGCATGTAAGATTTTTCTTAATTTTAATTTATCGTTTTCTGTCAGATTGAAACTGAAATAATGTCAAGTGGTCTGTTAGTTGATGATGATGCTGTTGGAATGTTGAGTGGAACTGATGAAGGCGTTTTTGGATGGTTTACTCTCAACTTTTTACTTCAAAAGCTTGACAATGTATTAAATGGAAGTGAGTAAATATGTTTAGATTTAAAATTATTTTTTTAGGCGGAAAAGCAGCAACTGCGCTTGATCTGGGCGGTGGTTCAACACAAGTTACTTTCATACCCAGCGATTTTAATACTGCTATGCGTGGTCTCCATCGTCAAAAATATTCACATCGTCTCAAAATTTTTGAGAAAGAGCTTCGCCTTTATACTCATAGGTTATTTTTAAACTTTTTTTGGAAAACTAAATTTATTTTAGTTATCTGGGCAATGGACTTGTCGCTTCTCGTTTAGGAATTGCCAAGTTGTCTTCTCCAGATTGGAGTCCTGGAGGTGCTCCAGCACTTAAAACACATTGTTTGCCAAAGAAGTTTATATTGGATGATTTTGATTATGCGGGCAATGTTTGGTTAATTAGGTTTTTTATTACAGACTGAAATTTTCTAAAAATTTTTATCTTTTTTAGTGCAACAATCGATGCAAGTTTTGAAAATTGTTTGGAAACAGCTAAACATTATGTAACAAATCTTACTGATATTAAGCAAATTAAATCATTGGTGGAGGAGGAAGATCTTTATTTATTTGGATATTTTTATGATCGTGGGTTGCAAGGAAATATCGTTGAATATACTTTGGAACAAATTGGAGGAGAAGCAAAAGTTGGCGATTATAAAATTGCTGCTGAAAAAGGCAGGTTTTTTATCTAGAGTATTTTTGCGGACTTCCCCATCCTGAAGACATTTTTTAAACTTCTTCAACCTCAGGACTAATAATCGTTTTTAAGCTTGTGCTATGCCATCAGAAGCTATTGGGCCTGAACCTTGGCAACCTTGGCAATGTCTTGATTTAACATACATTTATACACTTTTACATTACGGATATGGATTGCCTGATGACAGGAAAATCAATGTAAATGAAATAGAATTATTTTAAATTTAATTTTTTTAGTTAGTCAAAAAGATTCGTTCAATGGAAGTTTCGTGGGCATTGGGTGCTGGTTTTCATCTTCTAAATTCTTATCATGAAAATAAATTGAAAGAATCTCGTGAAGAGAGGCAGCGACAATTGAAAGAGGCTTTGGAACGTGATCGGCAGGTTTATATATATTTTTAAAAATAAGTTTTTAGAAAGTTATTTTTAAGGATTTGGAAGCTCGACGCAAAGCAATTGAAGAAAAAGAGGCAGCTACGGATAAAAGATTGGCTTCTTTGTCGACGCTGGTGAAGATATTTCATTGGTTTAGTGATTGGATGACGCATTTGCTCACATCGCTTAATTTGATTTCATGAAGGAATAATATTTATTGAAAATATGAAGGCTCATGTACTTATTAAAAAGATTTTAGCCGTTTTTTTATAAATTATTGGATTACAACAATTTTTTTAACATTTCCTCTTTTAGCCTACATTAGATTTTATGTGTGTAAATATCAAAATTAATCTTTAAGTTAAAGGTATAAAGTTGTTAGGGCTTAAAGTCCTCTAAAATTCATGAGAACCTTCACTCATTGTTGACATTTGTGGTTATTTTAAGTAAAAATTAATGAGACTCTAATGTCCTGTTTTTCGAAACGAAAATTAATTTATGAACATTTTCAAGAAAACAGTGTATGTAGAGATAAAGAGAAAAATTGCTGATTTATTTTTTTATTTTTTCTGTTAATTTGTTTTTTCTACTCTCGGAGATGTTTAATGTTTATTTTTTTAGTAGTCGATAATGCTGCTTGCTGGATCTCCGATACAACTTGATTATTTAAACGAAGATAGTGAAGATGATGAATTTGTTGTAACAATTGGAGATGTTGAAGCAAATGTTCATTTTCAAAAACAAAATAGAAGGGGAGTGACTAATGGAACAATTGATTTGGACACAAATCCGACATTAAAAGATGGAACTCCGAAAGATGATTTGGATTTGGCTACAATAGAAGATAAACTTGGAGAAAGCTGGAAGCTGATTTAATTAAGGTTTTTTTGAAAATTTTGGGAGGATTTTAACCTTAAGGGCCCACTTTTCCTTCCTACTTGGGGAGGGGGGTTTAGGTAAGGTTATCTCCGAGATTTGCAAGTCTTGGGTAACTCAACGGTGAGTCGCGTCGTTGTTTAAACGGTGAGTAGTCTCATCGTTGTTCGGTGATGTTCTCATGGTTGTTTTGGTGTCGAAACAACTTCGGTTGTTTCCTCATCGATTCAACGGTGACGCATCGTCGTTTCAACGGTTAGATTTTCTCATCGTTACTCAATGGTGGGTCTCATTGTTGAGGGCGGTGGGCGCGTCGTTGTTTAAACGGTGAGTAGTCTCATCGTTGTTCGGTGATGTTCTCATGGTTGTTTTGGTGTCGAAACAACTTCGGTTGTTTCCTCATCGATTCAACGGTGACGCATCGTCGTTTCAACGGTTAGATTTTCTCATCGTTACTCAATGGTGGGTCTCATTGTTGATGGTGGATTTGCAATTTCGGATAGGAGTCTTAAAACGGGGAAAAGGGTTCTTTAAAAGGGGAAAACAGGTTAATTATTTCTTTTTTGTTTGATTTTTTTAAAGATAAAATTTTTTTATTCTTGTTTTATTTATTTGTGTTTTAGATAAATTTTAATTTAAAAGATGGTATTTTTTAAATTAGCTGATAGCGAAACGAGTAAAAGTTTGTTTAGCGTCTCCTAATTTTTTTATGATTTTTCCATCCCCTAGAAAGGAAGACGTTCTTTTTTGATATTTTAAAGGTTTGCTAGTGCTTCTTTATTTTCTACTCACAATCAGTATCGATGGCTGCAAGGAAGACAAACGGTTTTTCCAGCTCATTTTTCAATTTACACTCCTTTGAGGTTTCACAACTATAGTGTTGCTCTTTTTTATCGCGTTGTTCGTTGAATATATATTTCCAATTATTTATTACTTGGTTTTATTACATCGACCTAAGTTAGGGTGATAATTTTTTAGATTTTAGGACTCTAGTATTCCCTTTATATTTTTCATCAAATCTAGTAAATTTGAATGTATTAATTAGAGAAGTAAATGTTGAAAATAGTGTGGGATTAGAGATGTAAATTTAAAATTATTGACACTTTGTCCCTTAGATTAGAGAAAAATAAAAAGAAAATGAGTGGTCAGAGAATACATTAAATATCAGGTCGGTTGAGTGCCAATTTCTGAGAGGGAAAAGCTACTGTATTCGAATAAAAACGTCTTAATTTGTTCAATAGTATTTAATCAATTAACTTGGATTTGTTCTGATATTGTCGTGATAAAGTTCCACGTTGTTAAAAAATCCAATGCTGTAGACAATTGATTATAAAATTTGAAAAATTAAAAAATTGATGGTAAAAAATGAGATTGAAAATCAATTTGTATTTTAGGCCTGCAACACAGTTTCATTATCCAACAATCAAAGTTGATCAAGGAAAGATAGAATGTATCTTTTAAGTTTTTTGCCGTTCCGGTCTTTTAGTTAATCTGTCTTTTAACCCATTTTTTGTCCGGTCTTTTATTGCACCAGTTTAATTAACGGTCTTTTAACATAATATTGATTCCGGTCTTTTATTGTACCGGTCTTTTAAATATCGGTCTTTTAAACATTTTTGGTTTCGGGCTTTTATTGCAACGGTCTTTTAATTAAACGGTCTTTTAACTTCTTTCGCCCGTTTCGGTCTTTTATTGCGACGGTCTTTTTACTAACCGGTATTTTTATAGGCACTAAGACTGCATTCTGAGAGCACAATAGCTGCTGTATAAATTTATCGATTATAGCAACTGCAAAATCAATAAATTATATCTTTCCTGGATTAACTTTGATATGATGAAGCTGTGTTGCAGGCCTAAAATATTAAATTATCTTCAATTTTCTGATTTTCAATATTTTATAATTACGAATTCCTATATTTGTATTAGTTTTATTTCCGGTTCTTTATATTTTTAGAGAATTTCTGCTTTTGTCAAAGCATAGGAACAAATTCTGGTCGATTAATGGATTGCTGACCCTCTCCTTTAATTAAATACTATTGAACAAATTAAGACGTTTTTATTCGAATACAGTAGCTTTTCCCTCTCAGAAATTGGCACTCAACCGACCTGTGATATTTAATGTATTCTCTGACCACTCATTTTCTTTTTATTTTTCTCTAATCTAAGGGACAAAGTGTCATTTAATTTAAAATTTACATCTCTACTCACACACTATCTCCATCATCTGCTTCTCTACTTGATACATCCAACTTTACTAGAATTGATGAAAAAACAATAAAGGGAATACTAGAATCCTAATATCTAAAAATTATCACCTCAACTTAGATCGATGTAATAGAACCAAAAGTAAAATAATTGGAAAATATATATTTAACGAAATAATATTGATAAAATAAAAACGGCCTCAATGTTTAAAAGCACTAGCGTCGTGAAATATCAACGGCTCACAATTTAACAAAATAAGATGGAAAAATGAGTCTTTCTGAGGTTTTCCTACTTTGATTGGGACAAAAGTTCTAAGAAGCGTCTGCAATTTCATCGGTCTGATTTCGAGTAGAAAATAAAAAAGGAACGAAGTACTAGCAAACCTTTAAAATATCAAAAAAGAACGTCTTCCTTTCTAGGGGATGAAAAAATCATAAAAAAATTAGGAGACACTAAACAAACTTTTACTCGTTTCGCTATCAGCTAATTTAAAAAATACCATCTTTTAAATTAAAATTTATCTAAAACACAAATAAATAAAACAAGAATAAAAAAATTTTATCTTTAAAAAAATCAAACAAAAAAGAAATAATTAACCTGTTTTCCCCTTTTAAAGAACCCTTTTCCCCGTTTTAAGACTCCTATCCGAAATTGCAAATCCACCATCAACAATGAGACCCACCATTGAGTAACGATGAGAAAATCTAACCGTTGAAACGACGATGCGTCACCGTTGAATCGATGAGGAAACAACCGAAGTTGTTTCGACACCAAAACAACCATGAGAACATCACCGAACAACGATGAGACTACTCACCGTTTAAACAACGACGCGCCCACCGCCCTCAACAATGAGACCCACCATTGAGTAACGATGAGAAAATCTAACCGTTGAAACGACGATGCGTCACCGTTGAATCGATGAGGAAACAACCGAAGTTGTTTCGACACCAAAACAACCATGAGAACATCACCGAACAACGATGAGACTACTCACCGTTTAAACAACGACGCGACTCACCGTTGAGTTACCCAAGACTTGCAAATCTCGGAGATAACCTTACCTAAACCCCCCTCCCCAAGTAGGAAGGAAAAGTGGGCCCTTAGTTAAAATCCTCCCAAAATTTTCAAAAAACCTTAATTAAATCAGCTTCCAGCTTTCTCCAAGTTTATCTTCTATTGTAGCCAAATCCAAATCATCTTTCGGAGTTCCATCTTGCAATGTCGGATTTGTGTCCAAATCAATTGTTCCATTAGTCACTCCACTTTTGAAAGGAACATTTGCTTGAACATCTCCAATTGTTACAACACATTCATCATCTTCGCTGTCATCTTCAATTAAATATAATCAAGTTGTCGTGGAGGTTCAGCACATCATTAGTATCTACTGAAAAAATAAACGGTAATATTGAACCTGACAGACCCCGCTTTGTCAGGTTCAATATTACAAAATAAACATAAACCATCCCTAAAAGTAGAAAACCCAAATAGAATTTGCAGGAACAAAAAATAAAAAACAAAGCAATGCTCCGGAAAATAAAACAATTTTTCTCTTTTTCTCTATACACACTATTTTCTAAAAATATACAGTAAACCTTTTCGTTTCGAAAAACAGGACACTAGAGTCGTATACAAAACTAACGATGATTGATGAGTTAGATTATCGTTATACAAAACTAACGATCATCTAACCCATAGAAATTGACATTTTCTGATTTAAACGGGATTTAAAAATACTTTTTAATAAATTAATAACAAACTTACTTAACCAAAACATTTGAAGTAGTTAAGTCATCATGAATAAGGCCAGCGGCATGCATATCTTGAATTATTGAGCCTGTTGGAGTAAAGTTGAGGAAAGCGTTGCATGTCTAAACAATGGCAGCTGAAAAAATCAATAAATGTAGAAAGAATGTGGGGAATAAAGAGACGTTAGACATCCAATTCTATTAAATGTCATGGTCGATTCAGTGCCTCGATGATCTGTTAATAACGCAAAATTTTCTAAAGTTTCCAAAAAAATTCAAGAAACCTTGGTTTTTGAATTTAAATGTAAATTGATGAAGGATAATATGTAAATAATGTGTACAAGGCTCTAACCGACCATTAAATAGACAGATAAATGCAAAAATTTAATAAAATCATCTAAGATTTCAATAAATTTCTTTAAAGGAAAATTTTCAAAAAAAAAAAGAATGACAAGAATAATTTCATGAAAATACAAAAATAATATCACCGTTAAAGTTTTTAATAACCTATGTATAATCATCTTTTTTCAAATTTTGCTGCAAGAGATTTCACATCAATTTTTGATATATTAGATGTTTTTGTGGCATTTCGATGTGGCGGAACAGGAGGTGGCTCATCAGAACCTGTTGATGACGATGATTTTCCAGTATCATAACCTTCTGTTTTAACTAGTGCCCTTTGTTCTTGAATGATTTTTTGTTTTTGTATTGTTTTTGGAATATTTTGATTGAAAGGTTGTTTAGTTGTTGCTTCAATTTTTGGATTACTTGTAACAGAAATTGGAGCCATATTTTGTTGAGAAAAATTAGATAATGATGAAAAACCAAAAGGATGTGGACGAGAAGCATCAACATGAAGAACTTCACCTCTCACAGTTGTTACTCCACCATTATCGTTCCAAATAGCATTAAAACTTTGTCGACGTACTTCTTCTTGTCTTAAATGAGCGTCTGGCCTAGCTGGTGCTCTTCGAACTGGAATTAAATTGAAACTTCGAAGTTCGAGTAGAACACGCAATTTTGACCAAATTCTTTAAAAAGATTGATCATTATAAATTTAAAAAATTATTTAAAAAGAAACCTTTTATGTAACCAAAAACCTCGCTTCCTTTTGAAATAAACTGAAGCAATCACAAAAAATATAAAAGCAAATGAAAATAAGTAGAGAAATGTCATGGCAGGATTAAAAGCATTTGTGCTAGCTGGCCCTTAAAAGTAAAAAAATGTTAAGTATTTTTCAAAAAATCATTTACCGCTATTAACAGATCCACCAAAACCAGGTAAATCACACGCAACACCTAAAAAGATTATTCAAAAAAATTTTTTTAAATAAAATAAACCTCCGTAACCGCTAACACAATGACAATTTCCAACATTATTACAAATTCCACGAGAATTACAATCTTCTGGGTCACAACGGCTAACCATTTCCAGAATTGCTGTTTTATTATGACAAGCAGCATTAACACAAATCTAAAAATTATCTTTAAAAAATTTAAAAATTTATTTTATACTTTATTATTTCCACATTGAGCACCATCTGGGACCATTCCCGGATCTGCTTTCCTTTTTCCTCCAGTTCCAGCTATTGTTGTTCTTACTACTCGGCAAGTTTCATCTTTACCAGATTTTGTTCGAACAAAACTATATGCAGAATATATTGTTGATGGATCGCCGAATACTGGTTTATCACTTTCATGATTACATTGAAGTCTTCCACAAGTTACATCACTAAAAAGAAAGAGAACTTTTCTAAAAAAATTTCAAAAAATACTTTGGTCCACAACGAAGATATTGGTCAGTATCTTGACGATAACCACAATTTCCACTAAAAGCACCTTGTTCATTAAAGGAATAACAATCTTTTACAGCATCATCAGCAGAAGGGCCCCATAAGAATTGACATTGTTGTTTTCGGCTTAAAAATAAGTTTAAAAATCCCGAAAAAAATATTTAAGAACCTGCCACATGTTCCTTGATAACAAAAAGCCTTGAAGAAAAAATAAAAATTAATTCAAAAACCTTTGAGAAGAAAATAACCTCTAATGCTCCATCTGGACATGGATGACCATCTTGTACAAAAAAGTCTGCCGGACAGCTAGGATTTTTTCCATCACAATATTCAGGTAGATCACAACTATTTAAAGCATGTCGGCATTCACTAGCCATTTTTCTACAAATTTTTAACATCAAAATTAATTTTTAAATATAAAAAACAAACTTTAATTTGCAAACATTCAAATCACAACAATCTCCTTCAGCGCATTCCGCTTCAGGCGCTAATTTACATTCAGCTGCAATACAACAAGAATTTGGACAAGTTGTTGTACTTCCACAATCACAATCTTCACCATCTTCTAATACACCATTTCCACATTTAGCACCACCAAATGCAACTTTAGGCACATTATGAAGACAATAATCAACACCACGACGAAGTGCAGAAGACAAGGTGTCCAATGAACAATCAGAAAAGTAGGAAGAAGCGTTGACACTATAAAGAAGATTTTTTTCTATCAAATTATTTTAAATAACCTGCTACTTGACGGAGCCATAATACAAGAATCGACTGGGCATTTACATGTAGGACTAATGTCATGATCCATTCTTAAAATAAAAATAAAGAAAAAAATTAATTTTAAAAGTTTACCCAAAATTATGGCCCATTTCGTGTGCTACAGTCATCCCCACAAATACCGGATTGTCAGAGTGATCAACAATAACACCACCAGAGTAGTCAAAAGAACACATAGTCCCCTAAAAGAAAAAGATAAAAGGTTTTTTAAATGATTTCTTGCCTTGTAAGCTTTGCCAATTACAGAGCCAAAATGAATATCACTTAAATAAAATTATAAATAAAACTATTTATCATTTAAATCAAACGTTAAAAGCTGCGCATTATCATTTGAATGTCCTTTAGCCAGTAAAGATCTACGAAAACCAAGAAAATCTCTTAAAGTTCCATCAGCATTCTCTGTCACATCTACAGCATTTTTGTCTTGCCAAATATCTGCCCAAGTAAGTATAACTCGAATATTTAATGGAGCATAAAGCTAAAAAAAATAATTCACAAATTTAAATTAAAGTAAAACCGAATTAACAGAACTAGCAATTGCATGAAGTCTTTCAGTAATTCTCTTCTTGTCCTCTCCATATTTTTTGTACTAAAATATTATCAAATATAAAATTGCTAAAATTATTCTTACAATTGAATTATCAGCAATAACAATTAATTCAACCCATCGCTTAATTCCATCAGTATATTCAGAATAATAAGTAGGCATTCGCTTTGTTAAGGAAATTTCACCAGATCTTCTATTTCTAACATGCCATTCTGAAAATAAAAATATTAATACGAGAAGAGACAAGAAAAGAAACCACAATTTGGAGAATCTCGAAAAAAATATAATTTTTCATTCAAATGGCCAAATATAAATTGATTACCATTATGACGGATTATACCACTAAAATGATAAAAATTAAAAATAAATCAAACAAGATTTGGTTGAACCCAACCCGAAAGTTGGGGAACCTAGAATCAACCCACTAAACCAACCAAACCACATAGCAAAAAGTATTTTAAACTCACCTTAAATCATCAAGATTACATAAATTCAAAACGCTTTGCTCTCCTCTAAAATCAATAGCCTCATAAAAACATTGGAGATCCAAATCTTTTATTTGATTAAATAGAGATTCACTGTAATGCCAAAAATAAACATTATCTCTCGTAAAACAATTAAAATACCTAAAATGAGAAGTTCGAAAAAATTCTAAATCAAATCCATCAGAAAAATCAGTAAATCTGCTAAAAGACAACAACAAAGGTTCTTCCCCAGATTTTGACTAGAAAAATAAGTTAAATTATTTTATTAAAATAAAAACCAAATTCAAAAGTCCAAATGCATTAATTTCTTCGCCCAAACCATTTCGAACAAATACAGGGCAAGATGTGTAGTTCATCTTCATTTAAAGTCAAAGAAAAACTAAAATTTCTAAAATTTGTAGCAGTATAAAAATCAAAGATAATTATTTAATTAAAAAATAAATGTAAAAAAATAAGAAAAAAGGAAAATAAATTTCATTTTATTTAAATAGATAAGTATATAAAATAAAAATTTTAAATTATAGTCTCAAGTGCTTATTCCATAATTTTTTGCGCATTTTTAAAAAGACTTTTAAAATTGATAAAGTGAAAAAAAAATTTGTATTTCTTTTCAAAGCATTTTTAAATATGTATAACTAAATTATATCCATTAAAGATAAAATTAAATGCTTTGAAAAAAATTTTAATTATTGGTTTATTTTGGCAGTTTAAATAGAATAGATAATTTTTTTGTTTAAACCAATAAATAAAAAGGTACAATAAAATAAGGACAAAAAAATTTCTTTTTAATCAAAGTGAAATAACCAAGTTGAATGGGCAAGAAAATAAATATAGTAAAATATAGGTTCAAAAATAGTAAAGATATACACAGAAGAACCTGTGAAAAAAAATAAAATCATTTTGAAAGAGGTATTGAAAAAACAAATTTTTTAAAGGTTCAACTGTATATATGTATTTATAACAAAAAAAACCTCAACTAAATTAAAGATGCTGATCCAGCCCAAAAACATTATAGGAAGATCTTGCTTGTGCGCAAGAAGAAGACGAAGAAGAAGAGCTAACTCCAGAATTGACAGTCATTTCCGAACTATTAAAATATTTGTTTAAAAAATTTAAAAAAATTTTTAATAAAACCTATAGAAACGTTCTTGAGTTGCCAATTCTTCACTAAATTTTGCTTCCAAAGCCTTAAAAGAAAAGATAAAAGTTAAAAATTAAAAAACTAACAGCTTTCCTAGACGACAAATTAGATTTCCATTCAGATAAAACTTGTTGATATTCTTTTTCATATTCAGCAAGTTTTGCTCGCTCATTGTCCAAAAGCATGTTACGCTTTTCATTCTATAGAAAATAAAAGTCCTTTCAAAATTATAAAACAAACATGAATTTCTTCTAATTCTCGAAGTACATTTTGATTGTTTTCAACTAATTGTGCCAATTTTCTTTTACATTTTAAATCATATTCATCCATTTTTAAACGGATTCTTTGCTTTTCTTTTTCTTCAAAAATTTTTATTTTTGCTGTCCATGTCTCTGAACTTTCACCCTAAAATGTTTGAAGTCATTTGGATATCAAAAAAAACTCACCGGTAAGTCAACTTCCAAACTTTTTCTAAACATCATTGTTCGCGTTTTACTTTCATTTCTTAAAACTTTAGGTAATGCTTTCCTATCGATTGTCAATGCACGTAACATATTTTCTTCATTTGCTTGATTGATGCGTCTTACGTGTTCTCCCTCTTTTGCGTGTCTAAAAAAGGTAAAAAGTGGAACCAATTATTAACAAAACAAAAGAATACCTGGCAAGCATATGAGTCCTTTGCAAATGAAAAACATCCTGAAAAAGAAGAATAGCAATTCAATATTTTTAATAAAATACTCTAAATTGTTGTGTCAATAAGGCATGCTTCTCCGCCAACTGAGCCTCTTCCAACTCCCATTGAGCAGTTTCTAATCCTCTCTCCAATTGGTGTTTTTGCTCCAAAAATTGCCTTTCCAACAGACAAAGCCTTTCACGATGACGATCCTGAGCTTTTTGTAAAAAGTTTTCTTTATTGCGTTCAAGTTGATTAAGAAATTCTGCTTCCTATGAAAATTTTATTTTAATGTTTTTAAAGCAAAATTAACAAAAAAACCTTATCCATTTGGTATTTCTCAAAACTCTCTTGTCTCTGCTTCATTACAGGCTTACGCTGAGATTTTGGAAGCATTCCAACTTCTTGCTTCAAAATCTTTTCCTGTTGTCTCAATCTATCACGAAATAGTCTCAAATCTCTTTCCTTAAAACAAAATGTTTTTCAAAAACAAAAATACCAAACCTGATCAATTCTAATTCGCTTAGCCAAATTACGCATCTCCTCTTCTTGTTGTTTTTCTTGTTCTTCCATTTTCTTTTTTTGCGCCTTAGATATTGCTTCAACTTCACTTTCATAAGATTTTTGTATTGCCTGAAAATTAAGGTTAGAATAAACATGTCATAAAAAAGGACAACCTGCATTTCAAAAGCAAACTTCCTTTCTTGTTGCTCACGTATTTGTTCAGCTCTCGCATTAAGTTCTTGTTGTTGTCGTGCCTCTTCTCTTTGTATTCGCTTCAAATCTCTCAACTCTTTTTTTCTCAATTCGAGATCTTGTTTTTCGCCTAAAACATGCATAGTCGTGCTTGTAACTTCGACTCCATCAACAACATAAGTACGCGTTCTTTTGGTAACCTTAAATATAAATAGTTTACAAATTTGGATAAAGTCAAACGGTAGCACGATGAGGTGATTTGCGCATTGGAACATGAACAGATGGTTGTCGCTCTTTGTGTTGTTGAGGTCGATGAATTTGATTCTAAAAGTTAAAATAAAATTTATAAACAACAAAATTCAAAATCAAGTTTACCGATTTTTCTATTAAATTCGATGTTGTTGAAGGTACAGAAGGATGTACAATGCCTTGTTCTTTAGCAGCAGGCAAAGGTGGAGACGACCGAACATTTTGTTTTTGCAATAAATTATCAGCAACAGGATGAGAATGTCGTTGATTTAAATAACCACCTCCATTTGTAGCTGTAGAAATATTTTCTGCATTAACACTTCCAGATCTCTTCCGCTTGTCCTCGGTTTTGGCAATTCTTTCAGGTGTAACTAGAAAAATAATCTAAATGAAAATAAAATTTTATAACAAACCTTTTGATATTTCCTTTTGTAACTTTTCACGGATAATATTATCCTCAACATCATAATCAACAGGCGGCTCCGGTGGCGGCAAATCATCACATGATAAGTGTATCGTTGTTGGTTCAGCATTTATTTGCTCATTAGACAAATGGACAACAGTCTTTCGATCATCAACAGAGGAAGAGTGTAAAAGAGAAGGCATTGAATGCTCTCCAAGTATAACTGGCTCTGATCTAAAGAAAATGAAAATGCCAAAAAAATTTAAAAAATTACTGAAATGAAGCTGTATTGCTGCTAACAACATCCTCATCACCATCATTATCGAGAACATCGCAAAGATCATCCAAAATTTGAATAGCTTCTTGCCCAGAAGGGCTTAAAGTGCTATGACTTCGAGCATTTATAGCATCATCGTCAGGTGTTGTTCCCCAAGGCAAAAGTGCTGGGGGTTCTGGAGGTGGTTGTGGAGCTTCATAATTTTTCTTAGAAACAATAACAAATTGTTGTTGTTGTTCATTATTTTTGTTGTTATTATCCTTATTCGGATCAATAACAACTGCCGATGTTGTTGGTTCAAAAGGAGCATGACGAAAGTTTGGAATATTTTCGATTGAAGTTCTGAGTGGATTATTATTAGCATTATTAATAGTGCTGATGCTGTCAATATCTGAACACGTTTCACGCTCTTCAGAATCAGCAATACTATCAATCTCAATGCTGGAATTAAAAAATTTTTAAATTAAAAAAAATTTAAATTTTTGAGAAAAATATTAAGAGGTGTGAACTCTTTAAAATAAAAATACAAAATGAAATCTAGCCAAAAATAAAAAAATATTTACTTAATTAAAAAAGAGAAAAAATTCTTAATTAAAATAATTAAGTAAACAATGCCAAATCATAATAATTATGAAAGATAAGCTAAAAAGATTTTTCTTAAGAAGACTTGGCATAAAATAAAAAAAGAAAAAAACACTAATAATGTAAGTTTTAAAATATGTTAATTAAATTAGATATTATTTGATAGGCAATTTCTTAACGACAAAGTGCCTTAAGATGAACCTGTAATCGAATAAAAAAAATAAATTATATAAATTAATTTATCGTTATAAGCAAATAAAAAATATGGCAGTTATATTATGAGATATTCTTATTTGAAAAGAAGTAAATAGAGAAGTTAAAATTACTACAAGATAAGAGAAAAATAGCCGATTTTCTTTCGAAATAAGACTAAAATAAGCAAAAAATGAATAAAAATTCTTAACTCGGCTAATTATATAAAAGATAAAATTAAGAAAAAAATATTAATAATTAAATTAAAGACTAACTAATGTCGATTTGGAATAAGAGGAAGATTATTATTAATTAAATGGGAATTAGAAGAAATACCTCCCAAGACTTTTGTAAATTTATGGTTTTTAATAAAATCATTAAGAAGTACATACTTGTTTGCTCCAACAACTTCAATTATTTCCTCCAATACATCTGCATTCTTTTCACATAATAATTTGATGATAGGCCGTCGATCGGTAGCAGTTCGAATAAAAGAATGCTAAAAAATGTTTTGAATTAATTTATAAAATTAAAAAAAAATAAACATTTAGCAATTGTTGAGCATTCCAACGTTCATCAGGATTTTTTACAAGACATTTTCGAAGAAATTCTGAGAAAGTTGAAGTCCATCTTTGTGGATGTGCAAGAGTTGGAGGTTCCGATTTTTGAATTTTGATGACAACACGCATTGGATTCATATTATGATTTGGTGGTTCAATTTGTGCCATTTCGATGAGAGTTATACCAAGTGACCAAATATCGGCTAAAACAAAAAATACAAATCGTTCCAATAAAAATAACCTCTAGAATCATAAGGTTGATCCTTAAAAGTTTCACAAATAATTACTTCCGGTGCCATCCAATAAGGAGTCCCAATGAAAGAATCACGCTTCTGATGATTCTTCATTATTGCAGACACGCCAAAATCAGCTAAAAAAATTTTCTAAATGTGCAATTTTCAAAAATATACCAAGCTTGACAATTCCATCCGCAGATAGCAAAATATTCCCAGCCTTCAAATCCCTGTGAATAACAGCTAAAAAGAAAAAAGATAAGAGAAAATAAAAATTTTTTTGAAACCTTGTGAATGAAGAAATTCCAAAGCTTTGACAACACCTAGAAAAAATTTAATTTTTTATTTTGTGGTGATTTTAGTGTAATCGTGCAATTCTATAATCTTAAAATAAATTTATTAACCATGTGTAACATAAGCAATTTGTGGCTCAGTTAAAGGTTTATCCAATTCGGCCATTATAGAATCAATTGCACCACCAGCACAATATTCCAATATCATCTATAAAATTAATTATTTTTTAGATTTCTAAGAAAGTTACTTACATAAAGCTTTTCCTCAAAGAAATAACAAGCATGAAGTCCAACAATATTTTCGTGATCCTTTGCAAGTGAAAGAATTTCAATCTCAACAAGAAAATCTTCCAGATTTTCTCCTTCTTGAGGTGAAATAGCCTAAAATTAAAAATAAAATTTAAAAAATTTGTAATTTACAAAAAACCTTTGAAGCTGCAATCAAATGAGAATTACTTAAACTGCAAACTTTCTCAATTTTTCCAAAAGCACCTTCAGCAATCTCTCCAAGCACTTTCCAATAATCCATTGGGTTAACATCTTTTAGTATTATTGAGGGAAGTTTATGATTGGTAGATTGATTATTAGACTGTTGTCCAAGCAATAAATTCTTAAACATGCCAAATATGGCCATTTTTTGTTTGGGAAGGGGGCTAAAAAATATTTTTTAAAAGGCGATCTTTCAGATTAATTTTAAAGGTGTTTTAAGGGAAAAAAGGAAATTTCTAAGGAACAAGAATAAATACTCTGAAAGATCGCCAAATATAAATTAAATTATATAACAAGAAAAGCTAAAATAAACGAAGATGTAATCAAAACAATTTTTTGATTACATTTAAAGAAATATGAGTATTTGAAGAAAAGGGAATTAATGCGTGATTCATCCAACCGATTATTCTTTTTACGTAAATAAAGGAAATCGCAGGCAATCTCAAACGGAAGAACAAGTTACAATTTACCGAAATGCTCATGAATGGCTCGTGACCAAATTGGTTGTAGGCGAATAAAAAGAAAGGACAAGCCAATTCGTCGCTGAAAAATGTTCAGGACTGTTTGGTGATATCCAAATTTCGAAATCAATAAATTAAATAAGGCCCATCCCTAATACGTAACAACGAACAAAATCATCCAATTCGTCTACAAAGTATCCAATTCGTCAAAACCCTATTTCGTCCCATCCCAATTCGTCCCAACGAACAAAAATTTTCGATTTGTCGCAATGTCGATTTTTAATATCCCTGTAAATTGCTGTAAATCGTTTTTTTTTGTTTTTTCTTTAACTATTTTTAAATATTTTTTATAATTTAGGAAATTTATCAATTTAATTGAAAACAAATAGAGAAAAATGCCTCCAATAGAAATTTTGGTGCAGGCTCCACAACAGCCTATAAAGGTTTCTGGACGTGAGGAAGATTCAATGAATAAAGAACCCTCAATGAGTGGTCAACAAATTGTTGGTTTAATTATTCCACCTCCTGATATTCGAAGTTTTCTTTAATTTAAGCTTAAAAATTTTCTATTTTTCTTCAGCAATTGTTGACAAAACTGCTCTTTTCGTTGCACGTAATGGTGTTGAATTTGAAAATAAAATTCGGGAAAGAGAAGCTTCAAATATACGTTTTAATTTTCTTACACCTGTCGACCCGTACCATGCTTATTACAAAAATAAAGTGAAGGAATTCGAGACTGGAGTTGCTTCTGCTGAATTATTAACTAAACTTAAAATTCCTGATGCTGTTCGTGAACATATACAAAAGGCTGAATTTGTTCCAAAAAATCCGCCAAAACCTTTTGAATTTTGTGCTGATCCATCGACGATAAACGCTTTTGATTTGTAAGTTTTATAATAATAAAGACCTTGGAGAACAAGGTAAGATAACAAGGGGGAGGGGAACGACTCAATCCCTCATGAATTAATTTTTTTAACCTTGTTTAAGAGATCTTATCCAACTTACCGCTCTATTTGTTGCAAGAAATGGACGTCAATTTCTCACACAATTAATGAATCGAGAGGTCCGCAATTTTCAATTCGACTTTTTAAAACCTCAACATTCCAATTTTCAATATTTTACAAAATTAGTGGAACAATACACTAAGGTATGTTTCCGTTAATTCCCGAGAAATATTTCATATTCATTTTTAGGTGATAATTCCACCCAGGAATGTGTACGATGAACTACGCAATTCTGCTTCACACAAAAAAATTTTGGAAGACGTTCGGTATCGTGTTGGTTGGGAAAAATTTCAACGTGCAGTTAAGGACAGAGAAGATGCTGAAGTTGAACAAGAAAGGATGGCTTATAATCAAATTGATTGGCATGATTTTGTAGTTGTTCAAACTGTTGATTTTCAACCTTCTGAAACCTGTAATGAAATTTTTTATAAAAATTTCTACAACTCTTTATATTATTTCAGTGAATTTACCTTCACTTTGTACTCCTCGAGATGTTGGAGCTCGAATTTTACTTCAACAACGAACTGAAGCAGCTAAAGCTGCAGCTGAAAGTGTTGCAATGGATATGGATGAATCAGATTCTGAAGATGAAGAAGAGAAAAAGAAACAGAAAAATAGGGAAGATTTTGATGATATACAACATCAAGTCGATGGGATGGATATTACTGAAAAACAACATGCTGGCTCTACTGTTACTCAGCCAACACCAGCTGCACCTATTGCTGGGAATGTTGTAATCCGTGATTATGATCCTAAAAAGGGTAAGAAATAAATTTCCAAAATTTAAAAAATTATTTCCCTTAATTTTTAAGCTCGTTCCGGCATAGTGGCCAAAGGACAAAATGAAAAATTCATCATTTCACCTTTAACAAATGAACGCATTCCTGCTGATAAGCTTCATGAACACGTTCGATACAATACTGTTGACCCTCAATTTAAGGAACAGAGAGACAGGTTTGTGAATTTTTATGTTTTTTAGAATTATTAAAAATATTCCCCTAAAAATAGGGAGCAAATGGAACGACAAGATGAGGATCCGATCACAGCATCTGGCACGGAAATCTCACGAAACATTGCAAAATTAGCAGAGCGACGTACTGATATTTTCGGTATTGGAGAAAAGGGAGTAGAACAAACAATAATTGGAAAGAAATTGGGTGAAGAAGAGCGTCAATTGCCTCGTTCTGACCCCAAAACAATCTGGGATGGCCAACAAGCTACAATCGATGCCACAACGCGAGCGGCTCAACAAGCTGTCTCCCTTGAACAACAAATAACAGAAATTCAACGTCAACATGGTTATTTACCAAATCCAGCTGCTGATCGTTTTGCGCCAAGTACACCGAGTACAACTGCATCAGCGACAACAGCTTCGACCACTACTCCAATGCCACCACCAGCAACAACATCTGTGCCGACTCCACTTCCACCTGTATGATTTTCTAAACCTTTTAAATATTTTTGAAAGAATTTTAGCGCCCTCCACACTTGCAACCACCAATTGTCTCAAATGTTGCCAAAATTATACCTGGCATTCCACCACAACAACAAATGCGCATGCCACGTATGCCATTACCTGGGATGCCTCCACACATGCTTCCAATGGGCATGCAAATGCCCGGACTTCCTCCACACATGGCAATGGCCCATCACCCGCAAGCAGGGTTTATGCCTCCACCACCCCCACCTGATGAAAGTGGAGCTTCCGCTGCAAAGAAATTCCGCGTAGATGATGCTTTGGAACCAGAAGAGCTTTGGCTTCAAAAAGTGTCCGGCCAAATAACTGTAAAGTTGAGCACACCACATACAGATGAATGGAATCTTAAAGGACAAACATTTACAATACAATTGGAGATTACTTCGACTGTAAGATCAGATTAAAAATTTTTGTTAAAAAATTTAATTTTCAGGTAAGCGCACTCAAATCGCTAATTCAAGAACAAACGACTGTTCCCGCATCGAAGGCCAAGCTTGTCTATCAGGTTCTTTTTCTAAAAATAATCCTCAACCTTTTCTTTTCATTCTTCCAGAATACGTTTCTCAAAGATAATTTTACTTTGGCCTATTATAATTTTGTGAATGAAGCAAATGTTCAGTTAATGTTGAAAGAGCGTGGTGGGAAGAAAAAATAGGAACCATACTCTGAAGGATTTTGACCAAGAATTCAATTTTTTTAAATAAATATTCAATTTTAAACATACCACACATTGTTTTTTCCTGCAATTTGTTTAATTATATATTTGTATTAGAAATGGAATTAAAATCCAAATGTTTTTGGCATTAAAAAATAAAATTATATTATTAAATTAATAATTTAACAATAAAAGTTTTAAAAAATGGCAAGAGAAAAACTTGAGGGAAAAGAGAGAAAGAAAAAGTTAAGTAGTGAAAAATAGAAATCGAGATTTAAAAAAATCTTGATCAGATTCTTGACCTAGAGTTAAGGAAAAATCAAGGAAATCTGAAAAATGCCTAGATCTTGACTCTGAATCCAGTAAAAAACAAAGGCCAGGACATCTCGATCTCTAGTGAATAATTAAAGGGATCTAGTAATTTTAGATTTTTTGAAGAAATAAAAATCCCCTTTTTGGATCTGTTTGACTAATTAAAAAAGATACAAAACATGAGCAAAAGAATAAACTGAAAAGAAGGCACAAATAAAAGATTAAGTTTGTGTTTTGAAAGATTATGCTAAAAGAATTTTTAAAAATCACTTTTATAAAATTTAAATAAGGCAAAAATATACTCCTGCATTTTTAAGGTTGTATAGCTGTTTTTGTAGAAGTTGTTGTATTTGGTGTTAATTTAGAATGAGTCATTTCATCAAACATTTTTGCTTTTGATTTAGACGATCCAAAACCACTCTGAGAAGAATAAATAAATTTTTTAAAAGGTTGAACTTGAAATTTTTAATGTTAAGAACCAACAAACACTAATTGTAAGAAGGTAATTCAAAACAAATTGAAAAACATTCAAAAACAAAATAGAAAAGCTCAACAATGTTTTTCAAACATTAACAACAATATAAACAAATAAATACACCAACAAACAACAACAAAAACATCACAGAAAATAAAATCATCAAATAAAAACAACAAAACAATTTGTTTGTGACAATGTTTTTCTAACATTAACAACAACAAATAATATACACAACAAATAAACACACCAACAAACAACAACACAAACAATTTGTCTAAACAACAACCAAACAAACAACAATAAAAACATAAAGAAAATAAAATCTTCAAACAACAACACAAACAAACTGTTTGTTTGTCTAAACCACAACATGCACACACCCAAACACACACAAACAAAACAACAACCAAAACAACAACAAAACAACAGATTCAAACCTATTTTTGGAGTCATTTTTAAAGGAAATCTTTTTTTGGGTGTCCTTCTCTCAATCAAAATTTTTTAAGACCGCAAGCCGAATTTGACTAGAGTCCAAATTAATTTTTAAAAAATATTTATAAATTCACAAACCTTTCTCAAAGTTGAATGTTTATCAAAACATCCTGTTGCTGCAACTTTTTGTGCAAATAATTTATCTTGCTCAGTTTCCATACCTTCTTTTTTTAGAGCTTCCAATTCCAAACGAAAATCTATTAAAATTAAATAACAAATTCGAAAAAGAAAAAATAAAACCTGCAAGTTTTTCACGTAATGAATGGTCCTTTGCTTGCCAGTCACCTCTACATATAATAAAAAAAAATAATTAAAAAGTTTTTTATTAAAAAACCTTGACTGCTCTAATTCTGCATATGTAGAAGCTCTATAAAATTAAAACAAATTATTTTAAAATGAAAATTAAGGTTTTCAAGACCGGTTGATTTTCGCCTGTGGCGAAAGTTAACCAGTCGTGAATAATCCCAATAAAAATTTAATTTACATTATATGTTGAAGTTCATTACTAATTGTTTGTCTTTGTTGTTCTGTAGCTATTAAAGAAGCAAAAACATTTCCATTCCCGTTATTATTGTTGTTAATCCCATTAAAATCTTCAACATTTTGTTTTTGCTGTAATTTCCTCTGTTGTGACGATAAAGACATTTTTGTAAATAATTTGTTGTTATTTTGTGTTGGTGGAGGATTTGTTGAAGGAAGTGGTGGTGGGGGTTGTGGTGGAAGTAATAAAGAAGAATTTCCTCCATTTATTCCATTAATTAAAGGAAATTGTTGTTGTTGTAAATGTTCTATTATATTTCCTTCATCAACACCTTCATCAGTTTCAACTGTTGTTTCTTCTTCCAATGATGAAGAATTTGTAGCAATATGTTTAACAGAATTGTTACTACAAGGATTGGAACGGCGTAATTGTTCGTGATATGGTGGGGGCTTAAAAATGATAAGGAATAATGATAAGTTGGGGATTTAACAATGATAACGTGGAAGCTTATTGTTAAAGAGAGGCATACCAGTGATAAGGTTAAGGCTTAACAGTAATAAGGTAAAAGCTCATAATAAGGTGGAAACTTTAAAAAAATAAATTTTTGCCTGTGTCATCGGAATGATTCCATTGCTGCTGTTGCTGTTATTATTATTAAATTGTTGTTGCTGTTGAATCAATCGATTAGCAAGTAATTCAGCATCCTTATATTTTCTTTCCAAAGCCAATTTTCTTTCTTCTGCCCGTAATTGTGAATGTCTAATTCTTTGCATTTCTGCTTCAGCATCGTTTGCACGCCTCGTCATTTCAAAAACTTCTTGTTCTGAAATTCGTGCACGTTCTGCTATTAATTGATGACTTTCTTCTGCATTCTTCATTACAATCTAAGGAATAAAAATTTTGGAAAACATTTAAAATAAAACCTGCATCGTATTTAATTGTTCTGCTAAATGTCCCAATTCTGTTCTCAGCTTATCCCTTTCTGATTCTGCTTGAACCCTTTGTTCACGCTCTCGTTGAAGACGAGTTTGTTCAGCTAATCTGCGTTGTCGCTGCCGAAAATTGAATAAATCAAAATTTTTTGTTCAACTTGTTTTCGACTTTGTTCCCATTATTCCCCCTAATTCTCTAAAAAATTTTCTTACTCTTGTGCTTGAATCCTCATTTGTTGAACTTCAAGTAAATCTGGCTGTCGTCGTCGAAGATATAAATTGTGTGTTCCCACACACAAATCCAAAAGTGATTGGTTTATGCTCATATCCTCAGCACGAAAACGAATTTTGCTTTTGTCTGCTGTACAAATTGTAAACTGAAAAAATGAGCAAAGTTAATAAAATTAAAATATTCCAAACCATTTTATTTTTAAAAGAAATACATTTTATTTCTGTCCAAGGAAAGAATGGCCGAGGAGAAAGTTTATTATCCGGTTCGTATATTCCTAAAGAGATTTACATTGATTTCTAAAATTAACTAAAAAACAGACCCAATCCTTGCGCAGAAACGCCTAATAGCAATTCGGTGCCGCGTTGATTCTAAAAAATTTTTCCAGAAGATATTTAAAAAATACCCAACCAGAATTTTGTAAAATGAAGTCCCATACATATCCAATTCCTCGGCAATACATAAAAACTCTTCTTCGGCATCCTCGCGACTAAGTCCGCTGTTGTTAGCCCACCAATTGCCTTAAATCGAAAAATTATAGGAAAACAAAAATTTTTAAAAAACCAATTTTCTCATGCCACATATCCGCACTCATATCATATTGTTGAATAACTGAGGGAGGAATTAATTTGGTCAAGTCCAACTCAATATTTTCATCGTTTTGGTAATCACCATACATTGCTTGTACTGCATATGAGGCTAACAAAATTGCCTAGAAAATTTTCTAGAATTTAAGAAAAAATAAAAAATTAAACCGCTTCAGAAGGGCAATAAAGATCCATTGAAAGAATTGATTGGCGAATTTGAAGGAAGAAAAGATGCCTTTAAAAAATAAAAATATTGTTGAATCATTTATTTCAAACCTTGTCAAGTCCTGAATTAATTCAGTCTTAACAGACTCTGGAAAAAATTTAACAAGAAAAAGAAAATGTAAAGAACCATCTGATTGTTTAGGCATTGAATGATCTCTAACCTATCCAAAAAATTATTTTTAAGTTAAAAAAGAAAAACCTTTTTATCAAGCTGTAACCAACAAGTATAACCTTTCCTATTCGTAAAGCAAAGTCCAAAATACCAAACCTCTCGTAGTCCAATAATTTTACAGACTGTGTCGAATAAATCTTGTCCTAAAGCATCTCTGTCCATACTAATTGCGTTCAAATCAGCTTCCATTGTAGACACCTTGACGCGTAATGGTTTACTGTGTCCAGTTAACCAGTCAAGCATTTTGTTTTTTAAATAAAGAATTTTTGAAATTAAATATTAGTCAATATAAGGCAATAATGTGAATTCCATTTTTTTTTAATTAAAAAACTTTTTTATAATCTATTGATTGCTAGTAAAAAAATAATAATTAATGATCAAAACAAAATTTATAGAAAATTAAAAAAATTAATATTTATTTATAGATTAAATTATTAAAAATTGCACGAGTATGAAAATTAAAAAAAATATTTTTGTAAAAACCGTATTAATTTTGTTAGGCGCCTCTATTTTTCTAACTTTTTAAGAATTTCTAACTTTTTAATTGAAAATTACTTTCAGAATATTTTTAAAAATTTTAAAACTTAATTTATAGTTCAAAAATAGAGGCAATATTTTTTACATAAAAAAGGATTTTGCACATTATAAAAATTAGGAAAAAAGGAATGTGTTTTTGTTTTGTTGTTGACTTTTGGACAAAGTGAAAAAAAATGGAAAAAAGAGAAAAAAAGAGGGTGGGTGATAAAAGAGGTGATAAAAGGGGGTAAAAATATTTGATAAATATTTTTGTGTACTATAATAAATATGATTTTTATTTTACCCCTCCCCACCCTCATAAAATTCTCCAGCCTTTTTTTGAAAATTAATTTTAAAGTATATTCACACATCAATCACACACACACACAAACTCTCTTATAATAAATATCATTTAAATAACTGTTTCAGTTTCAGTTCGCAACAACAATTGATTATTATTGTCACGTTTTTCTATTAAATTGTTGTTGTCTTCATAATTATTATTAATATTTTTATTATTATTAACGGCGGTAATTACCTCTTCCTCCTCACCTTTAGTATTCACATAACCTCCTTTCTTTTCATCCTTTTCAATATTATTATTACCAGAACCTTTGATGACACCAGCAACATTCTTCTTTTCTTCTTGACCGTTCTTTTCATTTATATATTCTCCAAATTGATTTGTATATAAAGTTGTAGTATTAGAGTAAGGAAGTATTGAGGGAAATAATTCTAAAAAAATAATTTATAAGAAGATAAAAAAATGATTGGAGTTCTTTTTTTGTTATGTTCTCCCAAAATTTGTTATATTCCCCCACATAATCGAAAGGACTTAATTACTATTAAAAAAACTAGGATGAGGGGGACGGGAGACCATCCAAAAGCTGTCCCCAGGGACGGAGGTTGAACTTTAATAAAAACAAACTTTTAATAGTATCTCTCTTCCCTTCCACAACAGGTGTATAAAGAGTAGCGTTTTCATCATCATCATTTTCTTCTTCTTCTTCATCTTCTCCAAATTTTTCAATTTCTTCATCAAGGAATAAACCAAGTTTTTTTATTGGCATCAAATAATTATCTTCATCAGTTAAAGAAAGTTTTGGTAAAGGTCCATCTTCATCGCGAGACCAAGAAGAATGTGAACATTTTCGACTACCACTTCCAAGTGGATCACTTTTATAACGAGAAGAAATTGTTGTAGCGACACTTCCATGACGATCCGGTTTAACACCACACTTGAAAAATTAAAAAAAAAATTACAAAATTTTTAAAAATTAAAAATAAACGTTTCTGGGTGAAGGTGTTTTATTATTATTATTCACAAGTTCAACAGTAGAAAAGAAACATTCATCATCAGAAAGAATTGTTGTGTTTGTATTATTTGTGTTTTCACGTTGAGGAATGTTGGTGTTGCTGACATCTTTATTTTTGTTATTAAAAAATTAAAAACATTTAAATTCAAAAAACCTCGATTATTCGAAGAATTATTGCTATATTCAGCAGGATCTACAAATACAGGATCAGCAAAATCACTATCATGAAGTAAACGTGCAATCATTTCTCTTTGCCCAATACTCCCTATACGCGATTCCATTTGTTGTTGTTTTTGTTGATTTTCAATTAGACGATTTCTTCGTTCTTGAATGTAAATATGTGGAGCACGACAAAATTGTTCAAAGCGTTCTTTAATTTGTCTGAAACTTGGTCGCGATTCTGGATCAGGAAGCCAGCCTTTTGAAGAAATATTTTTAATTTTGACTCTGGTCTAGTTTACGAGTCCAATGAAAGTCTGTTAGTCCAAAAAAGTTTATGAATCCAATGAAGGCCCGATTGGACCGACCGACCAGAGCCAAAATTTTTTAAGAAAACTCACAATTAAGCAATTCCTGATACAATTCTTGACTGCAATTATTTGGTTGTTCTAATCTATAACCACATTCAAGTTTATCAACAAGTTCTCTAGCTAAACGTTCACGTGGTAACTTCAATTCTTTGTAGGGACTACAAGCTCCAACAGTTAAAATTTCCCAACAAGTTATTCCAAATGACCAAACATCTGTCCGTTGATTAAAAATTGAATGTCTTAAACTTTCTGGTGCCAGCCATTTTACAGCTACTCTTCCCTCAATAATTACAGAATCATTAGGTCGTTGTAACATTGTTGCCAATCCAAAATCTGTAACTTCAACATGTAAAGCACTTTTTACCAAAACATTTCTAGCTGCTAAATCACGATGAACAATTGCACGTTTTGTTAAATATTCCATTGCTGAGGAGATCTTTTGAGATTTTTAAAAAAATTTTTGAGAATTTATTAAAAAAGTAAACCTGATAGCAATATAACATTAATTGTTTTGAACCAAGTTGAGAACTATATTGTTCAAAGAATTTTAGTAAAGAGCCCAAAGGTCGCAATAAAGTAACAATTTTAAGTCCTCCACCACCTCCAAGGCATATTCCTGCTACAGGAAGTAAATGTTCATGTTGTACAGAATGCATTATTCCTGCTTCTCTCAACATTTCCTTTTCGTTTAGGCGACTATCTAGAGCACTTATTGCCTCGAAAAAATTTTTAAAAAAATTTTTGAATTGAAAAATAAACCTTTATTGCTACAGGAATGTTTACTTTTACGCCAGGTGGACGCCATTTACCCTGAAAATTAAAAAATTCTTTTAGAAAATTCAGAGTAAAAACAAACAGCATAAACAATCCCAAATGCTCCTTGACCAAGTACAGTTGATTTCCCAGGCAAAAAGTCCAATTCATTAACTTGAATAAGATTAAGACGACGCATGTTTGGACGTTGAGTAACTTTTAATGGATCCAATGGAGGAATTTCTATCAAAATTTTGATATTTAAGAAAATACTCTTAAATATTAAAAAAAACCTGGCAAATGCATCTGCACTTCTTTCATATATTTTTTCTGATAAATTAGACAACGCCAAACCAAAAACTAGAAATACAAAGGAAAATAAATCAAATTCTTTACAAAAAACAAACTCCAATTAAAACAGCCAGCAATATAATCGCCAAAAACACTCCTCCAACAATTTTTATTTGCTTCTGTCTTCGAGAACGTTCACGGTCAATAAGTTGGCAAATTCCTTCTTCATCAGCATATGGCAATTCTGGAGGGCATGCATTTAAACACTAGAAATTTTTTCGAAATTTTTTTAAAAATTTTTTAAAAACTTTAACAGTTCCATTTTTATCAATAATTCCACCATGAGCACATTTCTCACAATTAGAAGGCCCATCATCATAACAAGACCGGTGAATATCACAAAATGGATGACAACGTCTACATTCTCCAATACCAGAAAGAGTTTCGTTGGGATATTTTAGAACATAAGAGCCTCTAAAAGGGAAAAAATCACTGAAAATTTTTAAAAAATTTTCAAACTTTCCACAATCCATTGCACATTCTGTTGGACGATTATTATTAACAAAAGCTGGTTCCAAACGCCAATAGGCACAACTACAAACTGGAGTACTCCCATCAGAAGTCATTTCTACTACGCCATCTCGAGTACAATTTTTACATTCTGGACGGCATTTACGACAAGACTAGGAGAAATATTAAAGAAAATTTCCTTAAAAATAATAAAAAACATACAAATTTAGTCAGAGAATTTGCCGGTTCCAACGCAAGAAAATAATTTTCTCCTAGAGTATTTTTAAAGCCACAAACATCGTTTAAAGGTTCATTGCCCTTGAGACAACGCAACTTAAATTTTTTTAATTTAATTTTTATTCAAATAATCAACAAACATTTCCAAGTTCATCCCTCAATCCATACAAACATTTATTGCAACCATTGTTACCAACAATATCACTAGGGCCAGTACATCCTTCAAAACATGCTTTATGACACGGACGGCATTCAAATCCAAGAGAATATGTTGTTGAATTTGGGCAATATTGAACGCCTAGAAAAAGAGGAAACAATAAATTAATGTGGAAAAATTTAAAAAAACATTTTCTAACTGCCCCAATTGACCAACTTCCATCAGCAATTTGTTCTTTTGGAGTAGTCGTAGTTATAAATTCATTTTCGTCAAATTCATCAAAATAATATTCAAAACTATTGCTTGTATTATTTATTGAATTTTGTAAAATCCAAATATGATAAGTTTTGCAAATAGAACATTGTGTCGGTAATGGACCGTGACAGATTTTGCATTGATCATTACAATGTTGACAAATTAAAGGTTTGGAATTGTCAACAAAATAGCTTTAAAAAATAATATTAAGAGAGAAATAAAAGTTTAGTCCCGAGCAGGCGTCGATCCTGTTCCCTCCTGCCAGTAATTAGTTGCTCACCCCCCACATAGCCTACCTTACAAAATAAAAAAACAATACCCCTGATCTGGACATTTATCCAAACATTCTTTTTCACGCAAATACTTTTTGCATTTAACGCATTGTTCTGGTCCAGGACCCCAACAACCAAATTCTTTTGCTTAAAAATTTAATTATCAAATTATTAAAAAATACTTCAAAAGAAACCTACCACAATTTTGATCACATTGATGCTGATCTTAAAATAAAAAAAATTAAATTCTAAAAATTAGCTAATTAAAAATTAAAATAGTCAAAATAAATTTGTCCCTAAAATTAAACGAATACCCAAAATATTAAATTATTCAAAACACACAAAAACGAAAATAACGACAATAGATCTAATGGTTTAAATGAGATTTGCGTTTTGGCATAAACGGGCAAAATTAATTAAAATGCCTAGCGACTTTTAGTCACTGGACTTTTAGCCACAATATATTTCGTCACTGGGCATTTGGTCAAAAGACAATTTGCCACTACACAATCGGTACTTATTAAAAATCTCGAAAGATTACCGCAATCTGTTTCATCCCCATTATTTATCCAAAAGCTTTGATTAATTCCAAAAATTTGTTTGAACGGGATTGATTGTGAATAACAAAGATTACTGTTATTTTTCACAAAAACATCTTAAGAAAAAAATTTTTTTCTAAAAAAATTACGAAGCTTACTTCCATGTGTTATATTAGAAAGTGAACGTAATCCCAACCATTTTAATTGTGGATCTCCAAAAATTGAGAGAGCATATTTCTTTAAAAAATTAAATTTTTTTTTAAATATTTCCTTCTTTTTTACCCCAAAAAAGAGTTGACGTCCTTCAATTAATTCAAGATTTTCAAGAAAACTTAGGTTAGATGGCCTTAATGGATTTTTAAAATTCGAGCCTTCTATTGCTAAAAATCCTGTTATTATTTTTATCTGAAAAAAATTAATTTAGAAAATTAAAAAAATTTTTTTAACCGATTTTAAAATTTCCAATTGAGAAGCATTTAAAGGAGCAAATAATTTTTGTGATTTTGGTTGTACCTCCGCCTGTTCAAATCGAATACTAAAAATTAATTAATTTTAAAATAAAAAAAATTAAATTTTACAATTCTTTCTCTTCCACAAATTGAGAAATTTCTACATAGGATTGGTCAATAATTGTAATATATCCTTAAATTGAAATTAAATTAAAATTCTCGTAAAATGAGGGCTTAAATTTTAAATAAAATAAAAAAATTTTTCGCTTTAAAAATAGGACTTAATCCTAATAGTAAAGTCGGTTACCGCCCAGTAATATCTAACCCTAGCTAAAAAAATAACAAAAAATTCCTCTAGAAATATCAAAATAATTTTTAAAAAATTAAAAAATCATTTATTTAACAACCTTCAACTTCTGTGCAATTTTCAAGTACATGAATATTCCCAGAATTTAATATATCCACTCCCTAAAGATAAAAAATTATCGAAAACCAAAAAAATTTTTTACCGGAGGCGGAAATTGACAAACAACTGGACATTCTTTTTCTTTACATGGAATACATTTACGTGGATCTATTTTTGGATCTCGATAGAAACCGGGTGAACATCTAGCCACACAACTAGACGATTCAATTAACGTACCAGGAGGGCATTCAGGTAAGCAATGCTTTTCATAAGCATATTTTGCTTTGGATTTTGGAATGATTTCGTTGATTTTTTGTTTTCTGTTGTATCTGAAGAGATAAAGAAATTAAAAAATTTCCCCTAAGGCATTTCAAATTTTTTAAAATTTATACCTTTGTGTTCCCGTACACTGTGACACACATCTTCCATCTTCTTCAAGTTCTTGACAAGCCTTTAAAAAATTAAAAAAATTTTTTTAAATATTTCAAAAATAAATTTTAAAAAACTCGCGTACAATGCATTTCCCACGTCCTTCACCTTCACACCCTCCAACACAAGCTTCATCACAACATCGACTAATTCCATGGGCATCTATATAACACGATCTGCTTTCACATTCTTCTTGACAATTTTTTCGATAAACTAAAAATTTAAAAAATTTTTAAACCTCTCTAATAGAAGGATAGAATTTAAATTTTTAATTAAAAAATAATTATTAAACACTCCAAAAATTAATCGCAGTCGACAGGATTCGAACCTGTGCGGGCAAAGCCCAGTGGATTTCAAGTCCACCTCCTTAACCACTCGGACACGACTGCTATAAATTTATTTTCCAAGTTTAACCACACATTCTTTTTATATTCGGGAAATATAAAAATTTTAATCAACGAAAAAAATTATTCGCAGCCGACAGGATTCGAACCTGCGCGGGCAAAGCCCAGTGGATTTCAAGTCCACCTCCTTAACCACTCGGACACGGCTGCTCTGAATGGGTTTCCCATTTTTCTCCACACATTCCTTTCCTTTTCTATTTTAACTAGCGTCATTCTTTTCTTTCCCACTCTCTCTCTCTCTCTTAAATAAGGAAAATAGAGTGGGGGTGGGTTTCTAACTGGTATTTTTTTAATTTTAAAATTTTTATTAAAATTTTTTTTAAATTTTACCATGTTGGCATTGATCAGGACGACTCCTTAAATTAATTAAAAATTAATTTTTCCAAATTCTTTATCATTTTTTACCCAAAACAATTCTTCTCTCTGCATTGTTTACTACACGTTGGTGCTGCTCTACAATGAGCACTAAACAGGTTCAAGTCCAATCTTTCTCTAAAATTGTCACCAAGAAACTGTTAAAAATATAATTTTAAAAAAATTTAAAAATTAAAACAAACTTCTTTATAATCAACATTTTTATCATTATCAGTATTATCATTTATCAAATCTTGCTCCATATAACACAAAAGTGGTGAATCGTGTATTCGCACAATACCAGAAACAATTGCTAAAAATATTTTAAAAAATTAAAAAAAAATTCTAAACAAACATCTTAATGATGGCATATTTAAATATCTCAATGTTAATGATGATCCAACAGTTATTGCACTTCCCTCCAGTAATTTTTCTCCCCAAATAACTCGAAGCGAGGGTAAAGAAATTTCTTCAACGGTAACATTATAAATGAATAAATATCCATAAATCTGTAAGAAAAAAATTTTTCTTAAAAAATTCAAAAAAAATTTTCAAAAAATTTCCAAAAAATTTTCAAAAAAAATTTAAAAAATTCCTCACTCCTACCTCTTCCAAATTTTGTAAAAAATAAAAAGGTTCTCGAGGTTTCAACAAAATATTTGTAACATTTCTTTGTTCATTTTCTTGTTTTTGTAGCAACCAATCATTTTCAATATCTTCTTTAAAAACATAAGCAATTTCAAGATTTCCAGTTATATGACGACAATTTTCATAAGCTTTTCTTAAAAATGTATATCTGTTCATAGAAAAATAATCCACCATTGCCCGACCATTTGAAGTGCCGAGACAAACTTGAAAAAAATAAAATTAATAAAACAGTCCGGCCCTATAATCCGGCCCTATAGTCCCGGCCCTATAACTCAAGAAAGGATGACCATTTTTTAACATTTTTGGTACCATTGGATAAAGAATTAAATACAATACAAGACACCAAAAAATTAAAAATCCTGACTAGTTGCAAAAAAAGTTATGATCGGATAAAGACTAAAATTATTCAAAAAAATGTGATTCTTCGGAACTTAATCGCCCTTAACTATTTTATTTGTCAGTCGAGAATTCTGATTTTTTAGTATTTTGTAGCTTATTCAATTCCTTATCTAATGGTACCAAGAACATTAAGAAGTATTCATCCCTTCATAAGTTATAGAGGCCGGAACTCAAGTGAGTCGGGACTTTTTTTAAATTAAAAGCGACTTTAAACTAAAAAAGAAACTTACGGTTTCTTAATCCAGATTTATCCGGAGATAATTTTAACAATTCATCATAAGCACTGTTGAAAGATGAAAATAATAAAAGGAGTGAGAATTGAAGAAAAATGGAAGAATAATAATTCATGTTAGTAGAAGAATATCTTTTTAATTAAGAAGAAATTCCATTCGTTGTTTTATTTTTTGCTAAAAAATAAAATTTAAAAATTTTTATTTAAAATAAGAAAAATAAAATTTTTTTCACAACATAAGCAATTAAAAAAATTTTTAATTTACTAATAAAATGTTTCATTTCTCAAAAAAAAAGTACAAATTCAAAAGTACACCATAAATAAAAATTTTTTTAAATGATAAAGTGGCATTTTTATTTTTTTTAAAAACAATTCTCTCTTTTTTAACATTTTAAAATTTATATTCTCTTTCCCAAGAAATATTATTCATTAAAAAAATATTTACACACAAAAAGAACATAGAAACAATCGGTTAAAAACCAGCCTTAGATCGATCTGTAAAAATCTTAAGAAAGCTTTACCCCCTTATTTAAAGAAGGGGACACGTTAGTCACTTGAACGCCCCTTCTGGGAACAACAATAAAATGTTGTCCTATGGCTCGAGAGTTAATAATAAATAATGAAATGATTGGAGGAAATAGAAATGTTTTTAGTTCGATTTTTAATTGTTGCTTTTATTTAATGTTAAAAATTTCAAAAAAAAATTTTTTTTTGAAATTCTGAATTTTATTTAGAAAATTTCCTCAGTTTCCTTGTAAAAAAAGAAGAAAAAAATAATAATATTATTAAAAATAAAATCAGAAAGAAGAATATGATCAAGCAAAAATTTGTGTAAAAATGAAGAAGAATAAAAAGGTGAACTTCCGGCCCAAGTTATAGTATATGCAAAAAAAGTAAAGGAAAGTGAAGGAAGGCCGTATATGAATAAATGAGATGAAAAAACTAGAGGTTTAAGAGAAGAAGATAATCGGAGCTTTAAGGAGGTGAATGAGGCGAAAATGAATTTTTGGAGAAATAAAAAGTAAAGGTATTTTATTGGAGAAAAAGATGTGATTTTTGTTGTGAACATGAAGAGAGGAAGAAATAAAAACAAGGGCAAAATTTAAAAATTTTGCTGAAAAATATTTTTTCAAAATTTTTGTTGTTTTTTCGGTAAATCTCTTTAATTCCTTTAAAAAATTATTTAATTTTTATATGGCCTTTAAATGAGAAATAGAGAGAATTAATGTTATTGTTGTCCTTTTCCATCATTTTTTGATGCCAAGATTAATTAAAAAATTTTGAATAAATTTTAAGAGATTCAGTAGGTGGGAGAAATGGGAGGAGGATAAGGAGGGGGTGATGAAAGGAAGATGAAGAAGGATGAAGAAAAGTGAAGAAGAAAAATGAAGATAAATGAAAGAAAATGAAGAAAAAAAACAAAGAAAAGTCGAATGATTTTAGAAAAAAATTGAGAAAATAAAGTTAAAGGATAAATCCTCTATATTTTATAAAGTAGCCATTTACTTAAATTTAAATGAATTTAAATGAATCTTTAAAAAAAGAAGCTGTAAATAGGACTTGAATTTCACCAAAAAAACTTTCCCACAGCGCCTATATTTCACATTTCTCTCTCCGTTTTTTTCTAAAATTTAAAAAAGAGTTTTTGTTAGTCGCCAGTTTTCTTTGAAAAAATTTTTTTTAAAGTTTGAACTGTAAAAATTGAATAATTAGAAAGAAAATGGAGAGAGAAGGAAAGGGGACATTGAAAAAATGGAAGAAAAATGGGTAAAAATTGAAAAGGGACACCGCGGGATGTACAAAAGGCTTTAAGGATGGAAACAATTGGAAAGGGGACCCAAAACAAGTTTGAAGCCAAAAGATCAACATTTAAAAATATTTTTTAAAATAAATACAAAGATCAAGTAGATAAAGGTCAATAAAAAGTTTAGAAAAATAAGAGGCGGCAAACCTTCTTTAAAAAAACATTTTATAGGTCTCTGCCAGACGATCTGGGTCCGTTTTAAGGCCCAAAAGTAAATTTAATGCCAAACTAAAGATATAAAAATACAAATAATCAACACATCCATATCAGGGATTGTCGACATAAAAAGTTTCCCCTTTTGGGAAATCGGGATCAAAATCAAAGTAAGTCGGGAATTTCTGATTTTCAGGAATCAGGTCGGCTAAATCACTGATATTGGTAACTACAAAAGAGATCAACACACATTTTTAATTAATTAATTAATATTAATTAGCTTTTACATAAATCTGATTGGGATGTTGGGAAGAGGTATTTTTCAAAAAAAAAACAGAGAAAAACGAAGAGTATATAGAAAGAGAAAAGGCCTGCCGTTGTTGGAGAGCAATGACTGGCAGCAACAAAAACAAGAACATTAAAGTGCCCATCCAAGCAAAATCGACACTTTGCAGAAAAAAAGGCTTTTTGTGGGGAGCTCTGTCACCAACAACCGATCGGCCGATAAAAATTATTTTTTTTTAAAAATTATAAAAAAGGAACACAATGTTCTTACAAATGAGCAACAAGAATGTATATAGAAAATATATATAAATGTATAATAATATTAAAAAAATTGTGTGGGAGGAAAGAAAGGTAAAAAAGGGTGTTTATATGTGTGTGAGAATTGAAGAAGCCTGGATTTTTAGTGTAAAAAATTGAGGAAAAAATAAGAGAAAAATATATCGTTTTAAGATAAAAATGGATTAAAAGATCACCGTATTTGTTCGAATAATTACCCTGAGGTAATTATTGT
This sequence comes from Meloidogyne incognita, assembly GCA_036172945.1. NCBI lineage: Eukaryota > Metazoa > Nematoda > Chromadorea > Rhabditida > Meloidogynidae > Meloidogyne > Meloidogyne incognita. Next base: position 6,685,611 of record JARQAC010000012.1, on the reverse strand, counting down.
TTCAACCTATTGCTGGAGAAGATAATTATTTGAGAGGGGGGGGGTAATTATTCGAGCATATACAGTAGAGGAAAAAGTTGTCCAAGCTAAGTAATTACGCAAGAAACCCCATTCAAGTGTCATGAAAAAATATGTATACTTATGACCTTAACAAAGTTATTAATGTGAGAAAAGGAAGGAAAGAACATTATTATCGAGGAAAAAATTATTAAAATAGATTAGAAATATAAGGGTATTTTTGCTTATTATTAAAAGTAATGTACTCAATCATAGGCATATTCACATGATTTTGACCTTGTCTCTTGTTTTTATAGATTACTGAGAAATTAAGCTAAACATTGATGAACTTGAGAGAGATTAATTAATAAAATCTTTAAAAAAATTAAAAATAAATCCATTAATAAAAAAGTGCCATTTAAAGTTAAAAATTTCGCGATAAAACACTGGCACTGAAAGATTAAAAATTACAGACTGAATGTTAGCGATAAAAATTGGCAATGAAGTGTCAATTCTTAAAGTATTTATTTTTTATGGCTTCCCTATTTTGCCAATAACATCTTTTGCCAATAAGTGTATAATCCCCATTTTGCCAAAAAAGTTTGTTGACAAAACATGCATTTTAGCTGTATTGGCAAAACTGGTATTGGCAAAGTGTGATTAGTGTTTATTGTAAAATAAATGAAAAAGATAATGGAAAGATAAGAGAGAGAAAAAGAAGAAGACAAAGAGTATAGGAGAACCATTGAAATTTTTTAAAATTAAAAAATTAAGAAAATTTAAAAATAAATTTCAGAAAATAAATTAAAAAATGAGTGCAAAAGATCAAATTGCTGCAATGTTGAATGAATTAATGGGTCCCGGCCGGAATCAAGACAAAAATCTTGACCTCAATTTCAGGGTTTTTTAAAAGTTATTTTTTTAAATTTTTTATTTAAAGGATGCCGATGTTTGCAAATTCTTTTTGGCTGGATTTTGCCCACACGAAGAATTTACAAATACTAAAGCTGATTTGGGTAATTTTTTTAAATAAAATGATTTAAGAAAAAATATTTTTTTTCTCCAATAGGATCATGCAAATATGTCCATGATGAGTAAGTGTACCTTTTTTAATATACCGTATTTATTCAAATAATTACCCCCTCCCCCTCGGTTAATCACCCCTCCTAGCCAGAGGTTGGAAAGATAATTATCCGGGACAATTATTTGAGCATATTCGGCATTTTCTACATAAATTTTTTTAAAGTAATCTTCGAATTGCTTATCGAAAGAGTGAATTTTATGAGAAGTTAGGTTATGAAAAACAATTTTACAATTTTTTGGTTCGAATTAAAGATGATATGCAAAGAAAAATTGAAAAAAATAAAGAACGTTTGGCATTAACACAAGGGCCACAGGTTTCTAATTTTCTATAAAGATTTTCAAAAAATTTTTTAAAGAATATGGACGAATCAACAAAAAAACATTTAAATGAAAAAATTGGACGTTTAGAAAAAGAAATGTCTGATTATGTTGAAATTGCTGAAAAAGCTGGATTAAAAGGAGATTTGGATAGATCACAAAGATATGTAAAAAGAGCAGAAGAAGTTAATTTAGAATTGGAGGCTGTGAGGAAGGTTTGAATTTTAGAATGATAAAAATAACCCCTCTAAAGCAAGTAGCACTTGGAGAAGAAAAAAGGGGTATATTAAACCTGGGCTTACCCTTAATAAAAAATTTGGGCTTCGGGCAACCCGAACTCTATCCCTGCTCGAGAATTAAAAAATGATCAAAAAATGTAGAGAACCCAAAATTTCTCTAGCTCAAAAATAATTTTTTTAATTTTTAGCTTTTCTTACCACCTGAATATACGGCTGGCTATAAAGATCCTAATGGTATTCTTTTTTTTATTTTAAATTTATTCACCCACCTCTTTTTTTTTTCTTCTAGCTCCAAAACCAATGCGTATTTGTGAAGTTTGTGGAAGTTTTTTAATTATTGGAGATTGTCAGCAACGGTTCCTTTTGTTGTTTTTTGACTTTAATATTTTTTGTTGTTTTTAAGAATTGATGATCATATGCAAGGAAAACAACATTTGGGTTTTGCAAGAGTTGCTTCGACAATTGAGGAACTCAAGGTTCTTTTCTGTTTTTTGACGTTTGATTTGTTGCAGGGTTCTAAAAATGGTTTAGAAATTCTATAATGGTTATTTTCGACCTTTGAGGGAAGAGGGTCCTATGCCTTCCCAAAGTTTTCCTATTCTACCTGCTCGCAAATACCTTTCTCTGCTTAATCACTCGAATATAAACCCCCTTTTTAGGAAAAACTTGACAAGGAAACTTCGCCAATCCGTTCACGTAGCCGTTCGCGTTCAAAGAGTCCTGAGCGTCGTCACCATCATTCGAGTTCGTCACACTCATCGCACCACCACCGAGATCGTACTGGTTCGCACAAGAGTGATTCGGGGTCGCACAAAGCTGATAAACGTCATGACGAGAAGCATCACAAACGGTTATCTTTTTCACATACCTTTAAACATTTAAAAAAAATTTTTAAAGTCACCGAGACCGTTCACGTTCACGAGACCGCTCTCCTCGTCACAAAGGCCGTTCATCACGTTCACGTTCTCCGCGTTCAAAACCGCGTCGTTAGAAAGGTTACTCAAACACAATGGATATATTCAGGTAAATGATCATCATCCTCTTGAAAATATTCTCTCAGAATTGCATTGAGAAACCAGTGATGTTTTGTTGTTGCCAAAAAATGAGGTTTAAAAAATCCCGTGTATCATGAGGATTTTTCATATGTATATAATTTGTTAGATTTCTATCTCTCATACAAAGACACAAAATGAAATTGCTTCTTTCAAGGTTTTTTCAAAAAAGGTTTCAAAACAATTCTTTTACCCCTTATCCTCCTCCGTTCCAACCTACTCTTTTAACCAAAACTGACACTATCTGTTGCTTCTCCCTAATCACATTTCGCTAGGTTGACCTATCATTTCCTTTTTTTAATAAATCTTTAACTTGGAGGTATTTTTTCAGAAAAATCATTTTTAACCCCTTACAAAATTAACAAGTTTTAATTTTTCAAACAGATTGAATACTTGGAATTTTTTGCTTTTGGAATTTCGGTGGGTGAGATGATTTAAAAAAGAAATGCGATCAAATTTTAAGATTTTACATTCGCAATTTTCAAATCATTTTTGTTATAAAATATTTTACTCTCTTACAATTACCGTTGCTTTTCTCCTACATGTTATTTTTGAACTCTGATAAAAATATTTTTTCCTTAAAAAATCTTGAAAAATACTCTAATAAATATATAAAAATCTTTCTCTCATCAACAAAAAATTTAAAAAAAAAAAACAAAAAAAACTTTAACAAAAGAAGTACGTTGACTTTAGTACTTCATTAATATCTAATTCTCCTAATTTTAATGATGATGAATCAAAAACATTGCTTATATCAGCTACAAGCTTTTCTGGCATTTTTTCACGGATAGAATCCGTTAAATATGTTGAATTGAATGACTAAAAAATTAGAATATTTTTAGGGAATAAATTTAAACTTTATTTTAAGAAAATAAAATTTTCCTTACTTGAGATAATTTTTGAATTATTGGCTGTTTGTGTAGGGCAATAAATTGTTCTCGGCAAATCTTTAAAAATTCAAAAATAAAATTTGAAAAAATACTTTTTAAAAAACCTTATTCATTTCATCAACATCACAAGCATGTGTCCAATAACAATCGTGTATAGCAGCAAATGTTATTCCAAGTTTCCGGCAATAAAGGGAAGTAAGCATCATATGAGTTGAATCAAGTGAATGAACAAAATTTGGAGGGAAAGCATTCATCTAAATATTAATTTTTTGTAGCTTTCGAATCATTTTGGGATTTATCACCGAAATACCATCCCCCAAAAGCTACCAAACTGGAAATAACATCGTAATACCAACCCTCCCAAAAAGACAATTTTGAAAAAACAAACTTGTTTATGACGAATCGGTAAAAATGCTAGAGCATCATCTACTTGTTCAACAGTAACATATGGTTGAACAACAGGTAAACCAAGAGGTGTAACCCATTCTAAAGGTTGTCTTAATTTTAGGACTTGACCAGCACAAGATTTAAACCAAATCATTAAATTTCTAGAAAGAAATTTGCAAATTTAAGAAAAAAAATTTTAAAAAGAAAAACTTTGAATTTTCAAAAGCATCTGTTAGTCCATCAAAAGTTCGTTTTGTCAAATATGTTGCAAAACGAGAAGCCTTTACAGAAAAATTTTATAAATGATTCAAATTTAATTAAAAAATACTTCTTTATTTCTGTCCGGAATATCAATAGCAATTAATTGTCTTTTTATCTGTTCTCTTGCCCCATATTGAGTTACACCATAAGCTACAGTCATTACCTTTAGAATTAAAAATTTTTTAAGCCTTTCATTCAAAAAAGTTTTTTTAAAAACCGTTTGTTTAATTATTTTTCTTTCAATTGGCCCACTTATAAATTCTCTCATTTCTTTTGAAATTTCATGATATTTACTTGTTACGTCTTCCTCGTCTTCTTTACGAAATTTTTCTACCCTAGAAAATTTTTTTTTAATTTCAAAAATTTTCTATAAATTAAACCTTTCCAATACAGTTGTATAAATATCTTGTGGAACTTCAGAAGGTACAAGATTAACTCCAACCGCCCCTTTAAGATCACGACCGAGTGCTGCATAATGTTGTAAACCATTACAAGAACCATCCTAATAATTTTTTTTTAATTTTTAAAAAATTTCTAAAAAAATTTTTACTTGATGTATAGGTAAGTGACTACAAAATTTGTGAGGATCACCACTTTTTATTGCATCTCTAATTTCTATACAAGCAGCCAGTGTTTGCCAAGGTTCTTCAGTATCTTCACACCACCAATTTCCTCCTTCAAAGAAAATTTTTTTGAAATTTTACAAATTTAAAAACCTTCAAAAGGTTTATCAGCAGATTTAATCATTTCGTCAAGATGTTTTTCAGCGTATTCTAGTCTTTCAGCAAGTGGTTTTCTTTTTAATTTTCCAGTAATATTAACACAGTGTAATTTTAACCAACGAAAACCATCGACACCCAAAGGCTTTCCTAAATTAAGAAAAAATTTTTTAGACACCTCTTTGAGGCTAAAAATCTTCCCTTCTATAACGAGTATATTAAATTGGGATAACAATTTACCTCATGATTCTAGAAGCCTAATTTTAGGGGTATTATAGTTAAATTCGACTATTAATAATTAAAAAAACCTTTTGCAAATTTTAAAAGTCCTCTATTTAAATCATCACCCATATGATTAATTTGTGGCGAAATTGGATAACAACGACCACGAAAATCCAAATTATGAGGAAAATAAATATCTTGATTAGTATAATGTTTTGCCAAAATTAAACGATAAATAAGCCAACACCAAAGAGAATTTTGTTCATTTCTATAAAAAATTAAAAAAATTTAGAAAATTTTTTGTTTGAAATTTTTAAGCTAGAGGTGCTACGGAACTTATTAATAAGGAATTCTTCAAAGTATTTTTTAAAAATTTTTAAATTTTTACAAAAAAAATTTAAACAAACTTTATTTTAGTCATTAATGCCCTTTTATGATTAAATTCTTTTCTAATAAATTCATCCAATTCTTCATCACTTTTTCCTTCAACTTCTTTAGTCTTTTTTAAATATTGCTTTTTAAATCTATCATAATCTAAAGGAATCCAACAAGTTTTTGGATGTCTAGGAATTGCCAATTTTTTAAGAAATGAAGCATTTTTTGAATTATAAGACATTTCTAATGCCTTCATCATATGTCCAAGCATTTCCTTAAAAATTATTTTTTTATTTTTAAATTTAAAGTTTTCGACTAGTTTTTAGACCAAAAAATTCTGCTTTTTGACAAAAAAAATGTTTGGTTTTATTTCAGAAAAACGATAGATAAACTCTGAAAATAATAAGTGGTTTTGGTATTTCTACGTTTGGTATTACTACGAGCTACGGAAAATGTGTAGTAATTCATTCCTCCGAAAAAACCGAAAACGGGGTAAAAATAAAATTAACTAAAAACTTGAGGGTACCATTTAAGTGAACTAACCTTTATTTAAAAAAAGTCTAAAAATTATTCCTTACTTCATTTATTTTCCATGGTGTAGAACCCAAATCATTCAAAGCGTCAAAAACAGGTCTAGCTTGTATTTTATTTTCAATACGTTTATCCAATAATTCAGAATTTAAATTTAAATGCGGATATTCGTCCATATCTCGAATTAATTTTGATTTGAAAAAATAATTTGGGCCACATTTGCCTCTGTCTAGCCACGGACGTGGAGGGACCTTTCAAAAAAAATTTTCAAAAATTTTGAAAAAAATTTAAAAATTCAAACCTTCATAGGTAATAAATGACTTTCAAAATATAAATATTCAAATTGATGTCTAGAACAATAAATTTCAGAAATATGATAATGAACTTTTAACATTTTACAAAAATTTGTTTTATAACCCAATCCTTCATGTGGATTTAATTCTTCAATTTGAACTTCTCCAATAGAAAAAGCATGTTGCCAACGTTTTTTACCGGTGCTGCTTTCATTTTTTGTTCCTCGATAAAGTGGAAATTCACAATGTTCAATTAAAAAGGAAATAAATAAATTGGAAATCTAAATTGAAAACTTTTAATTAGAAAATATTGTAGAAAAACTCCTTACATCTTGAATAGGTGTTTTAAAAAATTCTTCAAATTGGGGAAAATAATTTGGTGGCAATTGAAGTTGAGAAGCACATTTATACCTTTAGTAAAAGAATTAAAAATTTTTATACTCTTTAAAATAATAGAATTTTGAAAAAGAAATAAAATTTAAAAAAATTCAAGGTCAAAAATTATGAAAAAAAATTTTTGATTTAATTTAGAACAAGAGATCACAAAAAATATCAAAAAAAATCCCAATGATAACCCGTAGCGTCGTGCCGTAATTACTAAAATGCTGAAGTTGGGCATTTTAGTTTGGTATTTCGGCAGTTTGTGGGGCTTTGGTATTACTGCTCACATATGCAGTTTTTTCACGATAATCTCCCAGTCTTTTTCCCAAGTTAAAGAAATTTTTTGAATAAACACAGCTTACCACCAATCACGAATTGTATATCTTTTTGAAATATTTTTGTCCAAATAATATTTTACATATTCTTTAAATAATAATTCAATATTCTAAAAAATAATTTATTTAAAAAATAAAAAATTAAAAAAAACCTTTTTATATTCAACAGATAAAAGTCTAAAGAATGGATCTCTATATAAATTAATTATAATTCTTGGAAAAATTTTATTTAATTCAACTATTGGAACAGATCTTTGTCCACGACATAAAATTGATTGGAGTAATAATAATAAATTATCTGCACATTCTTTTGTGTCGATATTGTTGAAAAAGGTTCTCACTGTTTGTGATAATTTTTAAAAATTATTAAGAATTTCTCTTCTCAGTTTTAGATTTATTTAATTTTGTCGAGAGCCTTAAGTGCTCCCCTGATTTTATCATCAAAAATTTCTTTAACAAAAAAATTTCCTTACATTCCTTACTCATAGGCTTTTCTGCAATTATTCTATTCAAATTTTCTTCAATATGTTCTTTCCATTCCCAACTTTCTATCAATTTTTCCATTGGTTCCAATTCACTTGTTCGAGTTGTATTTTTAATCTATAAATTTCTATTTTAAATTAAATTAAAAAATAAAAAACCATTGTAAAAAATGCTTCTTCAGAGTCTAATTGTTCACGAAAAAGTTCGACATAATCCTTCTAAATAAAATTCTTTATTTCAATATTCAGTGCTGCATCTAGGGGACGGACACCTTAGGTGCGAAAAATTTCCCCAAAAATGATTCACGCTACCTCCACATGAAATTTTTCCTGTCTTCGGGGTCATGCCCAGCACTATTTTTAAATAAAATAAACCTGTGTTTTATTTCCCAAAATTAATGGACTTCCAATTTGATCAAAATTTTCATTATTCAAAGCTTCAACCAATTTCAAATTTGTATCATAACGGTTAAATTTATTTGACGAAGAAGATGATGGTGAGGCTATTGAGGTATCTAATGAAGCTAGTCTTGTTGCTGTTCTTTTGATAATAAATAATCGATAAAAGAGGCGAAGAGTTGAAATTGTTGAAACCATTTTCTGAAATACCCTAAACTTTAATTTAAAAAATAAAAAAATTAACGAAGAAAAATTAAAAAAAAGGTAGTAATTATTCAAAATAATATTCGGAAATAAACAAAATTGATAAAATAAAAATCTATTTATTATATAATTTGTGTAGGTAAATAAACATTAGTGTCCGGCGGTGTTTTCTGAAGTTCAAAACTCGGGGTTTTTTTCGCAATCTCAGAATTATTTCCGGATCCGAAAAAACGCCCGATTTTACTGGACACTAATAAAGAAATATTAAATAAAAAAATAATGAAAAAATCCAAAATTATTTAAAGGATTATTTTTAAGAATATAATTGTCCACCTAATTATTTTAGCTAACATAAGTTGGCTAAGTTATTATTATTATTCTATTAATATTTAGGGTTGTCGATTCTTGGAAAATTTCTTGATACCCGAACGAAAGAACAGAAAACCCAAACCGAAATTTTTGGATACCCGAAAGTGAAAACTCCTCAATTCTTCGGTTCCGAACCGCCAACCCTTAGTCACATTATTGCAAGTGAAAACATTGAAAAAATGATTTAGATATTAAAAATTTAGAAAAGATCACAGATAAAAAAACAAACCGAGAAATTTTTTTAGAACCTACAGTCATTTTAAATGTGTTGACTCTTTTCACGTCCAAGTAAAAATTCAGCAACACCAATATAATATACCATTTGGGCAATACCAAAGAGTGGTGCCATCACCATCATTCGGCAACCTGCACCTTTGAAAAAAGCACGAGGGCCCTCGTTTTTTAGAATTTTTCTAGAAAAAAATTATCTTTAAAAATATCTTTTAAATTTTTACCTAAATGCGTCCAGTATTCCTCTATATTGGGGTGAATCTGTTGAGGATTTTTCAATTAATTGAATTCGTGTTTTGATAACCTTAAAAAATTTTAATTAAAAAAATTTTTTTAATTTTATACATCCAATGGAGTAACTGAAAAGGAGGCTATAGCACCCGCTACAATACCAGCAAGAAAGGAAGCATAAAAAACAGCATCTCCACTTTGGGGTGATTTTCTGGGTCCCTTTAGAAAAATTTAAAAATTCCAAAAAAATAAAAAAAATTCTAAGACATACTAATGCATCCAATGCAGCAAAAAGTGGAAAATACATAACAGAAAATGTTACATCTCTAGCCATTGTTGGAGCTAATCCTCTGTATAAGCCAAATATTCCCTTTTCATTTATGAGATTTAAAGCTAATTTTGTTGCTGATGTTTTACTGGTTGAACTGGCTTCTGAAAAAAAATTTATTTTAATTTTTAAAAATTTTCTAAAAAATTTTCCTAAAACCCCCAAGACTCTAATAACCCTTCTTCAAAAAATTTTTAGAAAACGCCAAAAATTTGCGCACATCACATCGTCAGCTGGCTCTCTTTTTTACAACCACCCACCTCCTTTTTTTTATTTTCTAGAACATTCTAGAACCTTCCCTTTCTTTCTCAACTAGTAAATTTGCACTCGTTTTCCTTTTTTTTATTTTTAGAAATTTCTACAATATTCTAGAAAATTTATTTCTTAACCAAATTTTCCCCTATAAATATGCCTCAAATTTCCCAGTCCAACAATTCCAAAAATTCAAGCAACAAACAAAAAACTCTCAAAAAACCCAACTCTCAAAACCAATCAAAAAATGCCATTGTGTTCTTCTTCCCCATTTTTCTGGCCTGTAGCCGAACCTCGAACTCGTTCCTCCTTACGCCGATTTGATGATTTTGGTGATTTTTTTAATGTTCCAAGAACTGTCTCAATTTATTGGCCAACATTGAATGGAGCATTTGAACAAATTTTGAATGATGGAACTCATCAAATGTAAGAGGACTTATTTTTTTATTGTTAAATTTTGAAAAAAATATTTCCACACCCCACAGAGAAAATTTTCAAAAAATTTCAAAAAAAATTTTTTACAAGGGTTCAAGGTTCGAACCCTGACAGGGAAAATAATTTTTATTTTTAACTTTTTAATTAAAAAAATTTTTCGTTTCAGCAGCGATTTACTCGGCAACATCCGTCACACAGATGATTCCTTATTCAAATTTTCTTGTGATGCTTCTGATTATCGACCCGGAGAAATTGAAGTTAAAATTGATGGAGAAGAATTAATAATTACTGCAGAACATAAAAAAGAAGACGAACATCAATCAATTCATCGTTCATTTACTAGACGTGTTCAATTACCCAAAAATATTAAAAAGGAAACAATTGAATGCAGCGTTGATTCTAATGGACAATTTAATGTTACAGCAGAATTAATTAAACCAGAAAAGAAGCAAGAAGAAAAACAAAAAGCTATTAAAATTCCAATTAAAATTGTTGGAGAAAAAGGAGAAATTGAAGGGGAGAAGGCAAAAACTGAACAAAAGGCTGAAGAAAAGAAGGATTAGAAGGAAGGATCTGATGATGTAAATGAGAAGAAACATTCTGGAGAAACATTCTTTTACTTTTTTAAATATTTTTGAGCGATATTCGCAATATTTTTTTCTTTAAATTTCGGGAAATTTTTTGTATTTTTTTAAATTTAATTTACTATAAATCTTTTTAAAGGAATTGATTTGTTTTTAAATCTTAGGAGTCTCTTAGTGTTAATGTCCCAATCTTCACTAATAAAAAATTCCCTTCCCATAGTTCCCTTCCCACATTTAAAAAATTAAAAAAAATTCACAAACGTTGCATTTGTATTTTGAGTAATTCCATAGGTGTTGTTACAATAATTTGACAAAAACCAGCTGCACCACCTGCAAGCATTCCTTTTGGTATTGAAAGTTTTCTTTAAAAAAATTTTTTGAAATTTAAAATTAAAATTAAAAAAAAAACTTTTCATTTGGAGATGCCAATTTATAACGAAAAAAATCATTAGCAACCAATTTTATTGCCTTTTCTGGAGTTATCAACAAAATATTTACACTAGAGCCAGAATATAATGAACGAATTTTGCTTAAAAAATAAATTTTTAGAAAATTCTAGGTTTCTTAAAAAATAGTTTAGGCCTAAAATGTAGAACTCATCTAGCAAGAACAAAAAATTTTTTGAATTCATAAGAAAAAAAATCGACTCAAAGGAATCGAACCTAAGAGAATAAATATAAGGAAAATGGCATCTAAACCACTTAACCAATAAAAATCATTAAAAAAACCTGTAAACATTAGGCCCCCCATTTCTCCATGTTTGACGTCCACAATCCAAACTTTAAATTTTTTTTTGAAAATTTCAAAGAAAAAATTAATTTTATTTCTTACATTCCTTGATATTGAACCTTTCCATTAGGCAATTCTTTTTGATTTTGTAAACGTGTTTTGACCAAATCTATAGGAAATACACAAGTTACACCAACAATTCCAGCAATTCCTCCATTTATTATTTTTGGTAAATAACTGAAAGAGGAAAATTTTTTAAATTTTTTTCTCGTTATTAAAAATAAAACCTAAATTGTTTCTGTTTTTGTTCACCAAGTTGAGCAGCTGAAACTGTTATTGACATTCTCTCCTATTTTAAAAATAAAATTTTTTAAGTAAATAATCCTTTCAAAATCTTCAAGAGAAAAATATTTTTAAGAAAAATTAACTTTAAAATTTTACAAAATCACATTAATAATAGTGCATTTTTATCACAAAGTAATAAAAACAAAAGAGGAAAATAATTTAGAAAACAAAAAATTTTAAAAACAAGAAAGACCCGTTAGGAGAGAATGCGTAACAGAAAATTTTAGAGAGAATTTTTGAAAAAGAAGCACCATAAAAATAACAATTCTTGAATCTTAAAAAAATTATGAAGGAAAAATAATAGCCAAAATAGGAAACACTTAATTGAAAAAATATTTTTTAATAAAAAGAAATTTCAAAAAAACAACTAAAAGTTTAGCAGAGTAACCATTTTAGAAACTGTTGCTTCCAAGAATCTAGAAGTTGCAAAAATACCTCCAACAATTGAACAAATACGTAAAGATAATTGTAATAAGGACCTAAATTAAAAAATTTTTTTTGGAATTTTTGAGAAAATTTTGAGAAAAAAATTTCAAAATATTTAAAAAATTTGAAAAAAACAAACATAGAAACAGGATGTACTTCAATTGCTGTAGCAACAAATTCATAATCAAAAATTATTGAATCGTGAATATGCTCATCACCTTCAGCTTCGTGTTTCTTCAAAAATTTAAAATATTAGAAAAACAAGTCTAATAAAAACCGAATAAGTAACTGCATATTGATATGTACTCAAATAATTTTGACCAAATAAAAGTCCTTTACTGTAAATACGAGTTGGAACAACTAAAAAATGAAAATTTTAAATTTATGAAAATAAACATGTAAAAAGAAACCTTTAATAAAATATTTGTAGACTGTACTGGCTAAAGAAAAAAAAGAAAAGTTAAAAAATCAAAAAAATAGAAAAAACAAACGTTTTGAAGCATATTGTTCATTTCCAGCCAACGGAGAAACTAAACCCCAAATATGTGGACCAAAATGAAATTTTTCTATTCTGTGAGAAATATTTCCATCTTAAAAATGTCCAATTAGAAATAATTAAAAAAGAAAAGAAGAAACGTTGATTAGGCCCAAGATGTTGAATCATATTTCCAATAGGCAAAGATTTTCCAATTGTTATTGTAAGACGGTCACCGCTGCCTTTGAGAACTGGAACTTTTCCACTAATTCGGCAAGCACTTCCCTCTTCGAGTTCATCACTTCCACCTTTTAAAAGTCAAATAAGATTAGGTAATGTTTGAAAGAGAACATGCTGCTCTACAGACTGAGTGCTGTTTAAACTTCTCTTAGAACTCAACCTAGTAAGATTTTAAATGCTAGATAGCCGATTTCCCTTCTTACTTATAATTCCAAAGAGTAACATAAATAAAATTAAATATACCTCTCTCACTACCAGCAGCAATAATTTGAAAAACACCCAATCCAGTTCCAATCATCATAATAATATGTTCTTCATGAAAACCTTCATCATCACCTCCTTTCTTTTCTTTTAGTTTGGCTCGTTGTTGTTCCAATTCTAAACGTTCTAACCGCTCCTTTTCTTCTTCTGCCAATTCTAAGCCTTCTTCAATATGGCTGCCAACATATTTTACCTTTATGTTAAATTGATTAAAAGTCTCAAATTTTTCATAAAAACCTGATCAAGACCCTTCAATGGAGTTCCTGGTTTAAAATGTTCACGATGAACTCGTTTTAATGCTTCCCATAATTTTTCCTCTTCTTCATTCATTTCATACCTATTTATTTTTAAAATTATTGAAAAAGTTCGGAGAGCTCCGGGTAATCCTGCAGAATCTGGGATCCACTTTTAAAACCCTTAAAAATCATTATTTTTTCTGAAAATCATTTTATTTAGGTAATCGACCATGCTGAGTCCGAATCTGATATCAGATTTTGTCAAATATGACATTTTATCTATGATTTTTTATCATATGCTTGATTTTAGGTCGCTTTAGTATATGCCCACAGTTTTTCCAGCGAAGATTCCGTTGGTCATAACTTAGTTCAGAATCACCCAATCAAGCTGATTTTGGTGTCATTCAACTCAGCTCGTCTAGCCCTTTCGAATGAGCTATTATTTGTATATCCGAATTTTTTGACCCCAAAAATTTTCAATTTTCGGGGGTCTGTAACTCGGCCCTATGAAGTCGGATCGCGATGATTTCGGTGGCATTCGACTCAGCTCGAAAAGTTGAGTCAGATTAACCCTAAATTTTTAATATCGAAATTTTACCCCTCTATTCGACTTGGTCGAATTCAGGTCCGGGGTTCGAAATAAACAAATTCTAAGCTCAGATTCGGACTCAGCATGGTCGATTACCTAAATAAAATGATTTTCAGAAAAAAATAATGATTTTTAAGGGTTTTAAAAGTGGATCCCAGATTCTGCAGGATTACCGAGCTCCGGACAAGAGGTGTAACCAGGGGGAGTCCGAGTTTAAAAAAAATTAAGCCGAATTTCAATAGTAAGCCGCGCTCAGCTTGTTGAGCTTATTCGAATGAATTATTGTCGGAATTGGAGTATGGACCATATAACGGAAATTTTTCAGAATATTATTTAATAAAACACAAAAAAACCTTGTTGGAGTTTTCTTTATATGCGTTCCATCTTTTGTCGGTTCTACTGAATCTACACCCATCGGCATAACTGCCAAATTATTGCATGGTGAAGCAACAATCATATCGATTTCTAGCATTGGATTTCTATAAAACAATTTGTTTGAATAAAAATAGTTTAAAACTTCTCACTTTTCATCAGTATCAACAGAAAATCGATATTCAACTTCATCATTGGTAAAATAATTGTGAATTTCGCCAATAAAAAGAACAAAAATTAAAGTAAAACTGAGAACAGTCACTGAAAAATAAATTAAAAATCAATATAAATTCACTAAAAAATGCTCTCACAAATTCCATTAACGGCTTTTGGCTCTTCTTTAACATCATCTGTTACTTTAACAAAAGCATCAACTTCTTGAACCATTTCCCGAACACTTCCAATTCGTCTTTGCCGTATAACTTGACCATTGGGTAATTCCATTAAATAAAGCAATAAATAAACTAAAAGCTAATCTAAAAAATAAATTAATTATAATCAAAAAAATATGCCACAAAAAAATAATTAGGATTTTTTATAATGTTGGTCATTTGTAGTGCACATCAAACTTTAACTGTCTGACACAACTATATTTTACATAACCTATTTCTCTGATTAACAGTAAGAGCAATTTAGACAAAATGGTACATCATAAATTGGTACAAAAGAGATAAGCTGACAAATGGGTACAAGAACAGCTGACCGTTTTACAAAAGTTTGCCTATGTACCATTTTGTCGCGTACTATTTTGGTAATAGAACCTTATCATGTATTCCATTTTGTCGACTAACACAATGAAATAGCGGAAAAAATTAATTCAAATTTTAGTCTTTTTAAAAAAACCCCACAACTAAAAAAATTCAAAAAAACGAATAAATTTATAAAGTAAATTATAAAAAAATATAAAAATTTTTTAATAAAATCGATTCTCTTTTAAAATTTTCTTGTAAGATTTATAAGAATAAAAATAGCATAAGTGAGTAAAATTAATAAACAAAATAAATTTAAATATCTAAGTATATAAAATAATATTTAAAAAAATCGGGCAAGGCTAAAAAATAAATTTTTATTTTTGATAAAAAAAAAAAGAAAATTAGAATATTTTTGTCAAAAATTATAGACCTTGTGTTTTAAAATTTTTTTTTAATTTTAAAAAGGTCTCTCTCTAAAAGCCCTGAAAAAATATATATAAGTAATATAAAAGTTGAGGTCAAAGCCACTTTTGAAAAAATAAGTAATAAAATGTTGTAACTGATGTGAATCTGATTTTTTAAATTTTCTGTTATTAGACATTTTTAACTTTTTTTTTATTTCAGTTACAACATTTAAAAGAAATATGTATAATTTTTATGTTATATTTAAAAAAGTAGCAAGAAGAGGATAAACCTTAATTTAGATCCAATTTAAATACTAATTTTAGAAAAGAATTCTTGATTAACCCAAGAAAAAATCTCACAATAAATGATCTAAATCAAGGAACCAATTTTAAAAAAAGGAATGGGAAAGTCAAAAAAAAATGGAATTTTTTTGAAAAAAACTCAAAATAATTATTTGTAAACTTAAATATAATTTTTAAATATAAATAAACTTTAAATTTTTCTTCGAGTCGAAGACCAAATATCAAAATCTCTCAGATTTTACAACCACCAATTTTAATAATTAGGCAGCAGAACCACCACCAACAACACCGCTAGCTTCAGAATTATTCAACAATCTTTATTTAAAAAAATTAATTTTTAATCATTTTAAAATAAGATAGCAACCATCCATGAACCCCCAAAGATTTTTCTTTGGCAAAAAACCCAGACACGAACCCCGAAAAACCATACCCCGACGAATCCCGATCCCGAAGGACATCGGATTGCTACCCTATTAAAAAAAATTTTTTTTAAAGAAAAAACCTTTTAGTTTTAGCACGTCTATTTTTAAACCAAATTTTTACATTATGTGTAGAAACTGGTGGATAATTTTGTCGATAAGTCATTGAATTTAAATAGTCGGTGTACTTAAAAAATTTTTTGAAAAATTAAAAAAAATATCAAATAAAAACCTGTTCAATTTGTAACCATCCTGGATGTGGATTATCATCAAACCAACGTTCAAGAATTGGCTTAAAAAATAAAATTTTTTCAAATAGAAATTATAATTTTGACAAGGTATATGACTTTCTCCCATATTTTTTGGAGGGAAAAAGTAATATTTATTGATACCCTTTTAAACAAATAATTAAAGGTTCTATATATTTGCTCCTCTAAAAATCATGTTCGATGGATAAGTAAAAGAAGCCGGATAAAACGAATTTGGCAATGGAAGAGAAAAAAAAAGTGGACATTTAATGAGGATGTAAACCCCGCAGAAGAGGCGTAAGCTGGAGGTTTTCAAAAGCTTCTCGGGCCAGGTTTCGAGTAATCTAAACCTTTCCCTGTTGCCGAAGCAACAAAAATAAATTTGAAAAAAATTAATTTCAAAAAAAAACTAAACAAACCAATTCACTCAATGGATCAAACATTAATCTCGATCTTGATTGATTAGCAGAATTACCATTCCCACCATTTGCCCCAACATTATTTTGTCCGTCAATATTTAAATTATTATTTTGTTGTGGGGGTGGAGAAGAAAATTCATTTTCTAATTTAAAATTGAGTAATCCAGATTCTAATTTTATTGCTGAAAAATTAAATTTAATAAAAAATTAAAAATAATTTTTTTCGCTAACGTGAAATAGAAGAATATGAAGGTGAAGAACCAACATTATTAATTAAAGCTGTTGCTGTATTATTATTTGCCATGTTGTTTGAAGCAGATAATGAATAAGCAGAAGAAAAATTGTTATTATTATTTGAATCATTTGTGGAGGAACATGATTGTTGATGAGAAAAATCCTTCAAAATTAGAATAGAAATATTTTTTAATAAAAAATTTAAAAGGCTAGACCAAGGAAAATTCAAGAAAAATTCCAAGAAAAAAGTCTAAAATTTTAACAATCCAAAAATAAAATTTATAGTTGTTGACTTTAGAAAAAGAGAAAGGGACGCGGAAGGAAACTCAGCGACACGAGAAATTTTAGAAAATCACGTTCCGAAACAGAAACCTTTTTTGAGCCCCAAGTGTCTCGTCTATTCTTTTAAAATTCAAAGAAAAATTTATTTAAAAAAACCATAGAATTATTTCCATTATTATCAACAAATTTTGAACGAATATCAACAATTGGAGGACCATTTGCTAAAGGAATATGTACATTATTTTCGTCATTTTCCACAGATTTTCCATCATTATTTGAATTATTTAATCCAGAAGCAAAAAGTGAAGCCATTTTTTGTTGTAAATGAATTGCTGTATCCATATTACCTGTTGCTAATGCTGATGCTAATGAATAAAATAAATTGGTGTTGGAGTTGTTGTTACTTAAATTTTGATGATGTTGATGATTAAGTGAAGCTAAAAGAGAGAAAAATTTTTTTTGAAAATTTTTCGAAAAAAATTTTCAAGCCAAAAGGCTTTGATTTTTAGAAATTAAAAAAAATTCCGAAAATTTTCAACATTTTCGAAAATTTCAAAAATTTAGAAAAAACAAAAACAAACTTTGATTTTCAATATTTCCTCCACTTCCACCACCAACATTAGAAACAGCATTTGAAGGCATTAAAGAAGTCAATGGTTGATTCATAGAATGAATTCCTCCTCCATTACTTCCAACATTTACAACAACTCCTGGAGAAGAAGCGGAAGAGCAAGACTGGTTTTGTTGTGATTGTTGTTCTTGGACTAAAAATAAGAAAAATAACTTTTAGTAAATTGATAAATCAAAAAGGTTACATTTGGGCAAAAATAATATAAGAGGTCAGAACCCATTGGGGACCCAAAGAGAGTTTAAAAATTAAAGACACCGAACCTTGATTTTCAACAGCAGCAATATTATTATTATTACCAACGCCAGTAGCATTTAAAGGTAATATAGCTAAAGGTCCTCCTCCACTTCCACCATTACCAACAATTCCATTTACAGCAGTTCCAGACGAAGACGAATTTGAAGAACAAGATTGTCTTTGTTGTTGTTGTGTTGCTTGTACTGCTTGAGCTTGTTGTTGTTGTGCTGCTAAACGTTGCATTGTCCGTCTTTGATTTGCAAACCAATTACAAATTTGTTGATAAGTTACTTTATTGTTTACACGACGATATTGAGAAGAATTTAAGATATTCATATATGAAATTAATTTTTGTCTTGAAGGATTTGAATCTGAGCGAAACCAACGTTCCAAACGAGGCTGTAGAAAAAAAATTTTTTTTTTGAAATTTTTTGGCTCTGTTCTAAATTATGTCCAATGAAGTTTTAAGAGTCCAAACAAAGTTTTATGGTCGAAAGGAGAAGATTCTAAATGAGAGGGCTGGGTAACTGCTCGGAGGGACGGACTCGTAAAATTCTATTGGACTCATAAAAAAATTTTTTTAATTAAAAAAATAAAAAAATATCCTTACCATTTCACTCAATGGACTGAAACGAGTTCCATAATTTGAACTTTAAAAAACAAATTTAAAAAAATTTTTAAACTCCAAAAAAACCTCTTTTTATTATTTTCATCTTGTTGTGTAGCCATTTGTTCCAACCATTCATTAACTGCTTGCATTTGTTCACGGTTAGACCAAGCAGAACATTGTTGGTCATTTTGTATGACGTTTTGAAGAATTTCCTTTAAATTAAAAAAATTTTTTTATAAAGACTTTGATCCCCCATCTCACGGCTGGGGGGGGGGGGGGGGGGGGGGGGAAGAAAATCTCCAAGGGTTCAGAATATTTTTTTCAAAAAAAATTTTTACTTTAACTTCCTGTCCATTTGCTGTGGTCAAGATACGTGGTTGTTGTTCTATAGCAGTTTTAAGAAGTCTCTGTTTTAATTCTGTAAGGCACTGACCATTTGATTCAGATTGTGAACTTAAAAAAATTTTTTAAATTTAATTTTTTAATCTTCAAAATTTTTTTAAAAATTTTTTGCCCTTTAAATTTTTTATCTCTAACTCTTCTCAATCATTTTTTTACAAATTTCTTAAAAGCCGATTTAGCCAAAAAAAATTCTCTTTATCATCGTTAGAAAAATAATAAATTTTTTTCCTTATTAATCTTTTTTAATCTTTCTTTTTCCCTTTAAACTACAATATCTAAAGAATTTTAGAATTGTTTTTTCTTCAAAACTATTTTGAAATTAAAAAAAAAAATTTTTTTGGCCAAACAAGTCCTTCCTTCTTCTTTCCTTTCTTTACTTTTTTCTATCCAAAATACATCCATCCTTTTCTTATCAGGGCCCAATATTAAAAAAGAAAAGGGGGGAAGATAAATAAATTGAAGATGGAGGGAGGAGAGGTTTAATGGTTTTTTGTAAAAGTAAAGAAAAGAGAGAAAGTTTGCCTCGCTGATCCAAATTGATCCCCCGTCTTTTTTCTCCTATTTTCCCCATTTCCTCTCAAATTTTATAAGGTAAACGTAAATACAAATAAGGAAAAGGATCACGCGATAAACAAGAAAAAAAATTTTTTTAGAAAAATTAAATAAAGGAGATATCGAAAAATAAAGGTAAGAAGAGATGAAAAGAAAGTTAGTCAGGTAGAAAAATGATTAAAAAAAATTTTTTTTTTTAATTTCAAAAAATAAACTCACTGTTTAGCCAATATTTTGAGTGTCATATGTGTTGAAATTTCACGAAATAAATTTGATACCAACTCTTCAGGATTATCTGTTATCGCCTCAAAAGATATAGGTTTCCAACCATTAATTTGGATGAGACCTAAATTTAAAATTAAATTATTTTCTGAAAATATTATCCTCCATTTCTAATTTTCCTTAATTTTTTTCCCTCAATTCAATCATCCAACCTTTTTCTCTCCCTCTCAATTCACATTCTAAAAATCCCCCAAAAATTTCAAAAAAAAATCCATTTTTTAATAAATCGTGTCTTTACACAAAACATTTTTTTCTTTATTCCCCTTAAATCCCCCCGTTATATAAACATATAAATATGCAAATCAGTTTTTATATTTTATTAAAAATACTTTTTGGTTTAGAGCATTTTATATATATATTCACATCCCCCCCTTTTTTTTATTCAATTTTAGCCTGAATATTTTGGATTGTGGATAGTAAAATATGTAGGGGGATTGAGAGAGAGAAGAGAAAATGTGATCATCGTGTCACGGCCAACAATATAAAAATACAAAAAAAATTTTTTTCTAAAATCTGGACAGGCGATCCAATTTTTTTAATGGTACGAAGGAGGATTTGCCCAAAAGATCACAAAAATTTTTTTACATTAAAAGCCAAAATAAAATTCTTTAAAAGAATCTTTTAATATTGCTTAAAATCCTTCGATCTTTTGGGGGATTGAATCGCTAAATCGAAAATATTTATTCTAAAAAAGCCAGCAATGTTTTTAGCGAGTGGATCTCCTTCCCTTTCCAATCCCCTACATATTTTCCCCCTAAACACTGTGTGTCTTTCCCCCCCCCCCTTTTTTTTTTGCTTTTGGCGGCTATATGATATTCACAAAACAACTAAAATAAAAAAGAGAAGGCCAAAACCAAAAAAATTTTTTTTTCAAAAGGAGAAAAATTAATTCAATGACTGGAACCTATATGAAGGCTAAAATGGAAAAAACTCTAATTTCTATAGAGATATATCCCAAAAAGAATGATAAAATTAATCAAAAAATTAGATATAAGGATAAAGAACAGAAAAAATTCTTCCCTAAAAAAGATTTTTTCCACTTTCCCAAAGCCCCACCTTTCGAATCCTGTATTAATTGAGGTAATCCTAAAGCAGCTAGCACCGTTTCAACCAATTGAGAAAGCATTGTTTGTCCACCAACAACTGCAAACGTGTCAACCAAAGGATTCCCATCATGAGCACATCCAATACAATGTTGTGATCGAACAGTCTCAACAAGTACACGCACCGGGAACATATCTGGCGCCATATTTTTTTAATAAATTATTTAATTGGCTTTTAAAGCCTGTAGAAAGCAAGAAGAAAAATAATATTTTTAAGTAGAAAAATATTTCAATGAAAGACAATTTTGATTTTTTGAAGGCTTTTTTGGATGAAGAACCTTAAAAAAGAGTAAATTAAAAAAATTATTTAATAAGTAAGATTTATAGGTGAAAAAATTTCCGGAACCTATGAAAGCTTTCCAGAAAATAGAAAAGCATAAAATTCTCCAAAAAAACACTGCGCGATTCCGAGATACATACAACTAGAGTGATAAAAAAATAAAAAGTATCCGGAAATTATAGAAAAATCCGGAAAATAAAATACATAAAAATAATAAGTTTCCGGAAAAAATACTGCGAAATGCTGAGATATAACTAGAGAAATTAATATAAAAAATATTCCGGAACTTAGAAAAATAAAAATAGAATATACTTTCCGGAAAAAAATATTGCGCAATTTTAAGATAAATATAGAGAGATTTAAAAATGTAAAGAAACAAATGTGAAGGTATTTTTGTACAGTTTCTAAATATTTAATAAAGATAAAAAAAGTTCAAAGTTTAATACACATATTAAGTCTTAGAAAACTAAAAATTAGAGAGAAAATAAAAGGATTAAGTTATGAAATTCTTTAGAATCTTTTTAAGGGGACAAACGTAATCATTATTATATTTGCCATTCGCAAAATAAAGAGAATATTTGGTAGCAGTATAATCAAGTTTTTTTAAAAAAAAAGTGAATATGATGAGTGAGATGAATGAATTAGGGGAATAAGTTTTGTGATAGATAGAAGAGTGTAGTAGAAGTAGAGACGTAAGTAGAGTAGGGGGTTTTTAAACGTAAAAATGACAAAAAAATGGGATTAGAAATCATTTAAAAAAAAGGGAAAAAAATTTGGATTGAAAGTCTTTGAAGGAGAAAGAATTTTCTTTTCATTTTTGAACACATCAAAACCTTTTTTGATGATATGCGTTATTCTTTAAGTTGTATAGCCGATATTTAAGGGGGAGAGAATTACAACAATTTAATCAAAAAAAGAAAAGGTCAAAAAATTGCGTTTATGAATTTAAAAAATTGTTAAGGAATGTTAAAGTGAGATTAAAGAGAATTTAAAAAATAAAAATAATAAGATAAGTCCATGAATTAAAAATATAAAATTAAATGCTTCCTAGACGTGTGAAAAAATTTGGGATTCGAATCGATCCGAACCTTCAACCTTCGGTTGAAGAGAAAGCGGATTTATCCCACTACACCTCAACGTATCTAACTTGTCTTTCCCTAATATCCCCTTAAATAAATTTGAGAAATACTGTCAAGATTGGCCAAATTATATCATCAAATAGTGGCGTGACCAAAAGAAAAACGATTTTCTACTTGTCCGTGATAGATAAATAAAATAAATGGCTGACTAAAAAAGGGATGATCATCATTTTTTGTTGTCAAGGCATTAAAATTTATATCAAAAAATGAAAATGAAAGAGAAAAGAGAAAAATGGGAAGAAAAGGTGGATCCAATCTTAAGCGATTAAAAAAAGGAAAGAAAAGGAATTAGAAGAAAAAAAAGAGGGGGGAGCAAAAGTTAATGAGATTTTGGTGGTGGTGCTGTTCTTCTTCTTCTTTAACTTCTCGGCCATCACCGTCACACAAATACAAACAACATCTTCCCCCTTCCCTTCCCTCCTATCCAACATCCATCCCCCTCCCTTTTACTCTCTCTATCTATCTCTAAAATATAAATTTTTGCCCATCCATCCGGCCCACCAATCACTTACTACCACACCTTTCCCCCCTTTAAAACCCCCAATCTCTCCCCCTCTACTTTTTTTTAATTTTCAGCCAAATTCTCGCCTTATCAACATCATCTCACCATAAAATATAAATCGTTCCTTATACTTAAAAATAAACTGCCGTTAACACCGACTCCGCTTGTTGATATGTTGATGATGATTATGATATGTTGCTGCTTTGCTCACAAATTTAATCTATATATATACCTTTTCTCTTAAAATTTATCGCCAATCTCTCTCCCCTCTCCTTTAAAATGCAATAATCAACAAAAAAATTTTTTGAGGGGAGGGGAAGGATGAAAATGCGAAGAAAAAAAATTTTTTAGGGAGGAAGGAGGGTATTTTTAATATGTTTAAAAGGAAGAGATAGGAAAAAAGAAAAAAGGAGGATGTGGCAAACCATCTCATCACTCTACTATACCAAAACCCCAAAACTAAAAATCGCGAGATTCCGCTCTGTGTGTGTGTGAATGAAGAAATAAATGTGTTTATAAATTTTTGTACATATCTATTTATATAAGGGACAAAAATGAAAAAGAGACTTTTCAATGAAATCGGATGATAGCACGAAACAATTCGTTTTCACTCAAGGATTGTGTTAAAAAATAAAAATTTGGACTATATGTAATATAATAAATAAAATATAATAAATTTTATATATACATTGGATACAGGGGAAGGTGAAGAAGATAGTTTTTTAAAAAATGAATAAAAGAAGGATGAGGACAATAGCAACAAAACCAACCTTCCCCTAAACTGCTTGATTGAATCTAAACTTATTTTTTTAAAAAAGGAAAAGTGAGGGAATGAATAAATGACAACCAGGAACAACAACAACAACAATAAATAAACAAGAAAAAAAGTAGTGAAAGTTCTCAAAGGCCGGAGGATGATTACAAGAGGAAGAAAGGACTCTCATTCTCTCTAAATTGGAAGAGATTGAGGTGAAGTATAACAAGAAGAACAACAAAACAATAAAGCACCCCATCATCATCATCAGCGCGATTGTGATGGCCTAATCGCGCCCTCGCCAAGGAGCCCCCCCCCATCCTTTCACTTTTCCCTCTTCCTTCATTCACCTCTTCCCCTCTCCCCATCATTCTTCTAAAACCAACCAGTCGACCCCCCGCTCTTCGTATAATCGCTTGTTGTCCCGCCCAAAGCCTTCCCTCACTCATCTCCTCTCTCTTACTTCCTCAATGGCCTGGTTGTCCCGCCTCTTTTCAATAAAAAAAGATTTTTTCAGGAGGGCTACAACAACAACAACTTTAACTAGACAAAACTATATATTTAATGCTTAATGGGCTAGTTTTTAGGAACTGGAACCGTTTTTTTGCGCGAAATTATTTTCTTGTGGAATTAAAAAAAAACAGGAAAAAGAGGAACGGCCAGACAGACCCTCCACGATCTAATCACCATCCATCCTCCTTTTTTTTCTTGTATTTGGCCCTAAAGGGGTTAAAGGAGGAACAATTCTCTCCTTTCCCTTCGTTTTCCGCGAAATCGCGCGTGATGATTTTTTTTCGCGCAACTAAAAAAACACAACAACAAAACAATAAAAAAAACGAAAAGCGTGAAGAGGAAGGAAGGAAGCCCAGGCCAGCTTTTACTTTCTTTTCCTTCCTTTATACCCTTTGATAAAATTTTTTTATTTGTTTGGATGATTGCGCTTTCACTTTTCCTTTGGTGATCACGCAAATTCCCTCTAAATTTTTTTACGCGCTACCGCGCTTTTTCTTTTTTACGTTCCATCAGATCATCTTCCCCTCTCCTTTCCCCGTCCTTTTTCTTGTTCCTCTTTTTTGAAAAATTCCAATTTTTCATGTCTATATTTATAAAAAAAATTTTTAGCTTTTTATGGCCAAAATTAAATAAAGGAAAAAAGATAAATTGAAGAAGACAATATAAAAACATAAAAAATTTTTTTTACAATAAAACGCAGCATGGTTGGATGCGCAAAATATTGTATTAAATTAAGCATTTTTTCAAGCAAAATAAAATATATTTTTATTCAAGCATTTTGGAATGTGAACTCTGTTGTGTGTTTATATTATATTTATTTTTAGTGTATATATTGCGCATTAAACTCGTTTAACAATATTAATAGAAAAAATATTCGCGCAAGTGAAAGTTTTTAATTTAAGAGGAAAAAAAGGAATTAAGCAATTTCCCTGATACCCCTAAAATAGATTTCAAAAAAATCCACAAAAAAATTGGCCAAAAATGAAAAAATAAATGTATGAAAAATAAATGGTAGAGGTTGTGATCTATTTGAACCAGGAATGAAATGGATTACCCAAAATCCGAAACCCAGACTTTTTCCAACGCGAGACCCGATCCGAAGAAAATTTTGAAAACCCACCCGACTATTTCTCAATCCGTCCCATCCCTGATTTGAACGTTTAGATACAAAAAAACACAATCAGATCTCTCACAGTTATAGATACACCCTTGATTTTCATTTCAGATCACCTCACACCCTTTTCATGTTTTTCTGTTACAAAATTTTTTGGATTTATCTCATATATACTGAAATCTGACTGTAAGAGAAAAAATAAGGTGAAAGTGAAAATTAAAAAAAAATTAATTTGTTGCGCAAGAACAAAAAACAGGCTTTTCTCTCTTCCCCTTATACATTTTTTCCCAAAGATATAGAAGAAAAAGCAGACACAGCTAGTCTACAATTTGTCTGGTGAGCAAAAATTCTTTTCACTTATTTTTTTTAAATTTTTAAAAGATTATCGCGCAACAAACAAACAAAATGGAAATTTTTTTAAACAATCAACTCCATTCTCTAACATTTTTTAAACGTTGTAGCAAACAAACAAACATATTAAAAATTAAAACAAAGAAAAAAAATCGCGCGAGAGTTTCAAAAGACGGTTTAATTTACGGATACCTATAGTTATGCGCTAATTATTACAACACACGAGCACACAAACAATTTCCCCCACTTTTTTTGCCACACACGCAAGTTTTTAAAATTTAAAGAAAAAATAAGTAACGGAAATATTTACTTCCTTGAAAAAATATTTTTTAAAGTTTAAAAAGAAAATTCTTCTGACTGAACAAAAAAAAAGATTTAAGGAGATGTACTATATAAATATTTGAAAAAATAGTTTGAGAGAAAACGTAACATGAATGAGGGGAGAAAAGGTTATGACCGAGCCTAATAAATAAATACCCTTTCATTTCCTTCCATAAACCAACCAATCCTTCCCCTCCTCTCCCATATAAATAAAATCACTCATTCACCCCCCAACAATCCCATCCCTCTCTTGGATCGATCTCCTCCTTTTGAGGAAGAAAAAAGTTTATGAGGATGAAAGTTAAGGGGAAGGAGAAGGAAAAACCCACGTCAAAAATTACGAAGGCAAAAAGATTTTGTGTACAGTTTATATGTTGGTTCATCATCTATCTATCTACTTGAAAGGATAGAAAAAATGCAACACAACAACAGATAAGAGGCAAAGAATTTTTAAATAAAGCAGGGGAACGGCAAAAATAAACTAGAAAAAAGACTAAAAAGATATGTCATAAAAAATATTTATGATTAAGAAGGTTTTGACGTTTACAAAGCAAAGAAAAAAATGGATGATGCAAATATATTTTAAAAATTAAATATTTAGTTCCTAAAGGATATATAAATAAAGAAGATTCGAGAAAAAAGATATAAAAAAAGGATTAATTAAAAAAATTTTTAAAGATTATATGTAGCGCAGGGATTGTACTAGGCTTTGGCCGTATTTAAAAAACGGAAGAAGCTGGGAGAGGAAAAAAAGTAGACGAAAATCAGTGGAAGACAGAAGAGAGAGATCCCAACAGGATTGGGGTTTTGAGTCGGGCCGACGTTCAAGTTATTTTTAAGGGCTTGATTTTTATCGGCCCTTTTTAGCCAAAATTCTATGCTCAACTCGATCTTCCGGACCGGGCCCCAAACTCTAATCCAATCCCTGATTTCTAAAGTAAGATAGCTAGGTGTGAATTTTAAATTTATATGAACAAAAGCAGAAAACGATTCTTTGATCAACATAAAATTTTGTAATTAGCAATTAAAAGGTGTGTGTGTGTGTTTGTGCAGTACATCTATGTTATTTAAATGAATATAAATCGCAACAATCTAAACAACAAATCCCCAACCGGAAATGGAAAACAAACAAAAAAAAATTAAAAAGAAAGAATAAGCGCGAAAGATTTTCTTCTAGCGATGTTGGACCAAAAAAAAAGCGATCCTTCTTTTTTATATTAAATTATGCAAGTCAGAAAGAAGACATTTCATTTTTTAAGAGGATTTTTGATTAAAAAATAAATTATGTAGTCATTAAAAAACTTTGAAAAAATCCCCAGCTTAAAGAAATGTCTGTCTCCGTTTCTTTGAGATAAAAATAGAGCTTGATAAGTCATGAAAATATTTTTTATTGATGGATAAAAAAAGAGATAAGAAAAAGAGATTTGCGATAAGAAGAGGAAAAATCCAGCATAAGAATACATATCAAAATAATTTTTTATTAAAAGATAAGAGAGATGATTGGTTGTTTGAAGAAATATTTTTACTAATTCCTTGGCCAACAACAAAAATCAAACAAATAAATAAATACCAACAAAAAATGGCCAACCGAATAAAGATAAAAATCGAGATTGTATTAAATAGTTGGGAAAAAGGAAGGAAAAAGAAAAATGTTTTTAAATATTTATAAGATGTTGGTAATGGAGGAGGTGATTTGCCCAAAATAAAGCGCTAAGAATAAAACGCAAGAAAAGCCTCCACCTTTATTTCTTCCCTCCTTCCCCTTCCCCCTCTGAAAAGCCAACAAATATATAAAGCCGACACTCATCCCCTTGTATGTATTTATTCCTTCCCCTTCCCCTCCCCACATTTCCTCCCCTCAATTCCTTTATTTTTTCTTACAGTCTTGAATATAAAAAAATTTTTTTGTGTGATTCAGCAATCCATTTTTGTCCTCAAACACAACATACATAGCAACTAAAGAAAAGCTCCCCTCTAGTAAAGCTATAAATCGCGCCTATTATTTATATTTCCCCTCAATTTTTGTATAAAGAATGAATGAGATGATGACAAAATTTTCTGTTGGCCAGAAAAGCTAGTCATAGATTTGAATGAGAAAAAAAGAGAGGCTTTTTGGAGGAGGAAATAAAGACTTTTTTCGTCATCAAATAAATAAATAAATATTAGTTTATCGCCTCGATTTATATGTATGAGAAGAGATTAAATTATATGTGAATAAAAATTTGGTGGTGGCCAAGAAGAATAAACTAAAAGCATGTAAAAAAAGTAACAATATTTGTCTCCGAAAAATCAGTTAAAAAAAATTACAAATTTATTAATTAAAGATAATCAGGCCAGACATATCGGGTGGATATAACGGGATATTTCAATGTACGAAAAGCTTCTGGATTTTTGTTTTCACGACCTAAGGCAACTGGGTGTTGGAAGTTTTTAAGTTTTAGGAATCAACGCAAATACAAAACAAGAAGTTATTTTTATCAAAGCAATCCAGATATGCCCATCCTATCCCTACCAAATTTCCCAACAAAATTAAAAATTTTCAAGAATAAAATTTTTTTTAAATATCCGCGCATAAGCATCAGTAAATAAGGCGGAGAGAAATCAATGAGGCATTTAAAAGGTAAAAAAGAGATGAAGGAGTATTGGTCCGCCCTGAGAATATTTATTATTGTTGATGCTGATCGAGAAAATATTTTATTTAGCTAGCTCTATCTCTCTAAGCTTACGATATAAGCCGAAAGAAAAACTAAAATAAAATAAACGTCGGGATTGGCTAAATGCTCTGAAGAAAATTGGGGAAGAAAGAATGAATGAAAGAAGTTGCTGCCGGCTTTAACCAAACAATAAAGTGAACAGAGAGTTAGTTAGCTAATCATCATCAAGAAATAAAGGTGTATGTAGATAGAAGAGAGGGAGGATGAAGAAAATATAAAAAGAAAAGATTTAACTAAAGTATTAGCTAAATGGATGAGCAAAATAAAATTTTATATTTTGGTGGCCTCTCGCCACACACAGGCAAACACATCAAAAAATTTTTGTGGTATTTGAGGAAATGAAGAAAAAAAAATATAAAGAAAAGTAAAAGAAAATAAAAAGCTGGCGGGATTACTTGGCTCTCCCCTCCTCTACTACTCGAAAAAAAGATTATTTATCTACCCCAAAAAGATTGAATAAAGCAATTATAAAGTAAATATTGGAACAGTTATCAGAGAAGATTGTAAAGAAATGAAAGAAAAATTAAAAAAATTTTTTTAAGAAGAGGACCGACATCGAACCTTGCCCAAATATAATTATATAACACTATCCCAACCAACATTTAAACCGCTACACCACGCTATTACTTGAAATCAGAAGCATAAAAAGACTACAATTAAATTTAAAGATAAGCTAAAAACCTTAGATCCAGAAACAAGAAAGGCTATAAGGTTAAAATTAAAAAAACAGATTTACAAAGGAAATTAAAACTATTCCGCAATGAGAGGAAGCTTTTTATTTTAAGGATGAAAGCTTTCCTCTCTCGCTCTTTTTTAGAAAAACAAGAGAGAGGTTATATATCCAATTAAGGAGATGAGCTTTAGAGCTATTTTTAATTTTTAGAGAAAGTACACTTTATATAAAGCTATTTACTTGTCATCGGGTAAAAATAGAAATTTTAATTCGACCCTAATAATCAGGAAATCTACCCCTCTTCCCTCAGTCGAGTCGGATATTACTTTCAAAAAAGAGATAATAGGGTTTTGAATTGAATAGTGTAATCATCAAGTCTAATCACTGGAACTGGCTACAAAAATTCTGACTCTAAAAATCATCAAACATAAAATTTTTCAAAAAAAAACAAGGATACAAAACTAAAAAAAATATTGCCCAACAATTTTTACTAGTTAATCTCTCTCCCACTTTTATCATCTGACACACACAAAAGTATACCCTTATTTAATATATATTCTAGTAAAGCTTTTTTCCAAAAACTATTAAATTTTTTACACTTTTACATCCCACAAAAAGCCAATCTCTTCTCTTCCCCCCTTTTTTTCAAATTCACAATTTTTAGGCTTTTCTCTCTTCAATCCCCCCTTCCCCTTCTCATATCACATTATTCATTCAAAAACGCCACTTTCGCGGTAAAAAGCCGCGTTGGCTCTGGATTTTCTCTCCTTTTATTTTCTCCCCTTTTTCTGCTATATAATATCACCAAAAACTAATCCCTCGGCTTTTTCCTTTTTTTATACTTAAAAATATTATATAGCCAGCCCCCTTCCTCCTCCATCTCCATCCAATTTTAAAATTTTTGCCAAAAATTGAAGAGATGAAAAATAAAAAAATTAAAAATAGAGATGTGTGGATATATATAAATAAATGAGCCAATAATAAATTTTGAGACTATTTATGAGATAAACAAATATAGAATAAAAAAATTAATAAAAATTTAATAAAAAAATTTTAAAAATCAAAAAAAAAATATGTTAGGCGATTTTACAAATGATAATCCCCAATGTCGAAAATATACAAAAAAATAATTAATCGTAAATATCCTAAAATAAAAGCCCATCTCTAATCAAGAAAACTATATGACAGTTCATTGAGAAGTCCATGAATGAGAGATCTATGGGGGAAAATGCCTAGAGATTCTTTTTTTAGGATATTAGGATATTTATTAGTATATTTATGGCATTTAAAAATAGAATTAAAAAAGAGAGGGTTAATTGAAAAAATATTTAAAAAAAATTCCAAAGAAAAATCTTTCTATGAAGGCCAACAAATAACCAACATTTCTCCTTAAAATCTCTATTTCTCCCCAAAACCAAAATCCCTACCCTCTAAAATATAAAAAAATATAAAATCAATATACAAGCCAACTACATAGTAAAAAAGAGATATATATCCTCCCCTTTAATCCCCTCTATATCTCCACAAAATATCTAATCCCCTCCATCGTTAATCCCAAGCGACATCAACCAAGCGTTAAAGGGAAAGAAGAAAAAGGGATAAAAATAAGAATATATCTCTCTCACTCTCAAAAAGGTCGTTTTCTCTCAATGCTGATTTTGTTTAAAGATAGATAAATGATTTGAAAATAAATTTTTTTAAAGATTTAGATGTTTTAAAGAATATTTAAGGGTTTTAGATTTATCAATAAAATTCCAGAAAAAATAGGCAATTAAAAACTATGTTTGTCTATTAATGGAAAATTTGTGGATATCTCGAACTGAACCGAAGAACCACCGAACGAAAAATTCTCGATTATCCGGTTCTGTTCTAAACCGACAACCACTCAATTAGAAACCCTTTAAAAATAGATAGAAAAAAATAAGAAAATAGAAAGACAGGATTAAACAAATCTCCACACATAATGGCATACTGAAAGTTATCCACTAAATAAATAAATATCCAAATCCTTTAAAAGTCTTTCAACTAGAGAATTCATTTGTGGAATAGTAGAAAAGTAGTATGTGAGAAAATGTTTTTATGAAAGTGAATAATGAAAGGATATCTCTCTTTTTTTGATGGGATGATGAAGTTGTTGTTGAAGATTGTTAGAAGGAAAGGTTTTAAAAGGAAAAAAATTAAAAAGAGGAAGGAAGGATTGGGATTTGCGTAATGGCAAAAAAAATCCTTAAAAATGGAAAGAAAGAAAATCCAGTAGAGTGTTTGGAAGTGAATCATTAAAAATTAAAAAACAAAAAAGAAAAACAAAAAAAAATTATTGAGGACTTGGAATTTTCAAAAATTCGAAATAAGGTCAAAAAAATAAAATACGAAAAATTAAAAAAAAATTGTTTAATCACCCAACATGCCCAAATCTAAAAAAAAGAAATTTTTCAGAGAAGGTTAGAGTCAGTCAACAATAACGACAACATAAATAAAAATTAATCAAAATAACAAACAAAAATTAAATATTTTTCTGATTCAAATAAATAAAAATCTAAGGGCCAAACATAACGAAAAAGTTTTCCCTCTACCCCAAAAAAGCTTTCAGATAAAAGAGAGAAAGAAGGATTTTGGCTAAAGCTCTTAAGCCAACAAAAATAGTAGAAGAAAAAGTAGTCTTAAAAAGGCTATATATTAGCTCTGTTTGGAGAGAATATTCTATAAATCCCATAAAAGCGTGCGTGCGTAGATGAAGGAGAAAATAAAGCTTTAATATAGCGCGCGCTAGCTTTATTTAAAAATAAAAGGAGAAAATAGGTTTTAGAAGAGAGAGATTTGAGTAATTTAAATGAAAAGGGATATATAGATGAGAAACAGGTGCAATAGTTCACAAAAATTCCAGGTGAATGGTCACGCATATCACATCATGTGCACTTTTTATTTATTTGCCAAGTAAAAAAAAAACAAGGCTAATTACTTAAAACCCCATACGGATTTTCTTTAAATTTTACTTCCTAGGTTCAATAAGAAATCCTCCAATTAACGTTTTGAATATGCGCCAAAAGAAGGTTGATTACTTAGCCCTACACGGATTTTTTTATTTAAATTCTTGTTTCTCAAGTTCAAGAATCTTAAAATTAATAAGTGGTTATCCAAAAAGAATTTTTTTCTGTTGAATATAAGATAAAAGAAATTAAAACTTGGACATACTAAGTAGATATGTTTATAAATGAAATCCCTTTATTTTTGCTGCACAAGTCGTTATCTCCCCCATTCTAATATTTCTATGTTTGTGCATTAACATTGTGTAATAGAGCCAGCTTTAACCAGAATATAAAGGTTGGGGACATTAATATAAATTATTCACATTCATCCGCTTGTGCAACATAAAGAGATATATACATACAAATAAATATAGATCCAAAAATATATATGACCAAAATCCCATTTTTTGCGCATAATAAAAGCCTTAAAAGGCTGTAAGAAAAATGTTTTTTAATAAAAAAAGGGGATAACGAAGAATAAGAGGCAAAAGAGAAAAATAAAGATATATAGGTACATATATGTTAAAAGAAAGGAAAAGCTAGTTTTATTAGGTTAATAAGAATCTATTAATTTGAGTCATGTAACTAATATTGAGTATATCTTAAAGCGAGGTCTCTGATTGTTTAAATTGTCTTTTTAAATCTTTTTGCAAAAAAACAAATAAAAAAAACAAACAAATTAGCGTATATAAAAATATATCAAGGTCAAAACCCGTTCAAAAATCCTCCAAGGTTAAGAAAAACAAAGAAAAAAATTTCAGAAAAAAAAACAATGAAGAGATAAACATAAAAAAAATAAATTTAAGAATTAAAAAAAGAACACACCCATGAATGACTGAGAATATCTCCCAAAAAGAACTTTACATAATAAAAATCACAGAAAAGCGCGAGAAGAAAAAAAGACGAAGGGATATATTGCGTCGCGCAATTCTCAATGTTAGCGCAATAAGAAAATAGAAAAAGAAAAGTCGCGCAACAACAAGCCAAGTGAAAGTAAGGCCATTCATTCACCTTATATATCCGCACCAATCTATTTAGGTATATATCCAAAAGTAGTTTAAAGAGAGAGATTTAGTAATTAGTAGAAAAAGGCAATTGAACCCCACCCATAATAAAAAATTTTTTAAAAAACTAAAGAAAGAGAAAATAAACTGGTTCTAATAAAAAATTAAACGTCCTAGGATAAAAATATAAGAAAAATAAAAAAAAACTCATTTAAAAAATTTAAATAAGATTTGAATAATTAAATTAAAGTTAAAAAACCAATAGAGTTAATAAAATATAATATTATTTTAAATTAAAATAAAACAATCTTAAAAATATTTTTTAAAAATTAAATAATTTTAAATTCCGAAAGAAACAATTTTTTGATCGATTATATTTTCAAACCAACTCCAAAAATTCAATAAAATCAAGAATCACAGAAAAAAATTAAATTTTAAAGTCCAAAAATTTTCTCATTTTTAAAGCACAGAAGTAAAATGATTAAGTCCCTGTAAAAATTGACAGAGGAATTATTTAATTTTTAAAAAAATTTTCAAAATTTTGTTTAAAAAAATTTCCCCACCTGTCCCAAATCCCATATTGCAACACCACCAATTCCCAATTCTATTGCCAAATTTAAACGTAATTTAATTGATTGTTTTGTTGGATAATAAATAATGCCATATTTTCTTTTTAAGGAGGAAAAAATTTTTTTTAATCGAAAAAAATTCAAAAAATACCCAAAAATAAGTTTGTGTTCACCATCATTTTCATCAAAAGAAAGAACAGAATCTCCATCAGAAAGTATTTCAATAAATCTATAAAATATTTTAAAAAATTAGACATTTTCAAATTCGCCTTTCAAACTGACTCGGGATGGGTTTTCCGGATTAAACCCCGAAAACCCGGATTTTTTTTTACAAAATACCCGGTTCCGGTTACCAGATCTGAAAAACCCAGTCCCGGCTTATATACAAAATAATTTAAAAAAATAAACTTTTTAGAAAGCACAGCTTCACTTGAACTACCAGATCTATCATAACCATAAAAATTCAAACCCATTAATATTTTTGTTGAACTTTCAAGATAATCTTCTGAAGAATCAATAAAATATTGAAGATTTGCTTTGACCCAGTCATATGGTGCAACACCAGAAATTCTGCAAAAATAAAAAATTTTTTTCAAGAAATTTTAGAAAAAATTTTTTAGAAAATTTTCGAAAATTTCAAAAAAAATCTAGGAAAATTTTTAAATAAAAACAAACTGTGGACTATTATAATCATAAGTCATAACATTTAAATAATCAACACTTGACATTAATCGTCTCATAACTTCTCTGTTAACAATTCCTGTTTCTTCATAACTTAAAAAAATTTTTTTTAATTTTCAGAAAATTTTTTACTTTACTTTGCATCAAGTGCTGGCATCATTGGAAGAATAAATTCAAGTCCAGCTTTATGAAATTCTTTTGACCAAGACTCAATAATTTCCAATAAATACCTAGAAAAAAAATATTTTTTGAGAAATAATGTAAAAATATTTTTAAAAATATTTAAAATTAAATTTACCCACTCAACAGCAGAACCTCTTGTCATTGACATTATTTGAACCCAAATTTCAATTACTGCACCATCCATTTGATTTCTCTAAAAAATATTTTTCATGAATAAAAAAATTAGAAATTAAATTCATTCAAAGAACTAAACGATTTCTACCTGAAGTAATCTAACAATATCTTTAACACATCGTCTCTGTACTTCTTCACTATAAAGAAATTTTTTCAAATCTTCTACAGGCCAAGCTTCAAATAAAAAACGGGGAACAATTTTTACTTTTGAATTATTTTTGCGAATGTCATCCATCCAGCCTTTAATTAAATAAAAAATTAATTTTTCCAAAAATTAAAAAAACCTGAATCAATATCATGTGTCCCAGTTATTTGACAAAATAAAGGAGCATCTTCTATAGGACTACCAGCACTTTTTAATTGAAACCAAACAGGTGAAATATGTGTAAATTTTTGTGCTGCCCATTTTGCAACATCATAACCATGATTATTCCACTTTAAAAAAATTAATTTAATTTTTAAAAACTTGAAACAATGTCGAACTTCCTATACTTAAGATAAAATGTTACAAAATTTAGTTGACTAATGGGAAGGATGATGTCCATAGAATGGGAGAAAATGTAAAATTTGGATGACTACTGGGTGAAGATGCCCGATCCCATTTATCTTATAATAAGGTTCAACTGAATATTTTTTTTCTTAAAGATTTTTAACAAACCGGAGTCACATAGCCAAGAGTAACATCAGAATTAAAATTTCGTTTTCCAACATCCAAATTTTGATAATCTTGTAAAATATCATCTTTGAGAGTATCCTCGCCCTATTTCGATAAATGCTTAAAAAACAAAATTTTTTATTAAAGAAACCTTCACACCATGTAAATTATCAAATGTTTCAAAATCTTCATCAAACGCTTCTCCAATTTCAAAATCTCCAAGTTGCTCATCATTATTGTCATCTTCAAAGCACCAATAAAATTTTGTTGAAAGACAAAGAACAAGTAAAATAATTATTTGCTGTAAACTCATTTCGTTGGAAAAGGCACGCAAAAAAATATTTCTTTAAATAATTTCTGAAAAAAAATTTAAAAATTAATTAAATATTCAAACATTTTTTAAAAAAATGTATTCTGAAAATAAAATTATAAATTTAAAAATTTATTTAAAATTTAAAAACAAAAAATTAATTAAATAAAATTTCCTTTTTTTAATGTCGTTGTTCTTCTAACAAATCTTTTGCCTCATTTATTTTTGAAGCGAGATAAGGGGAGCCACCTCTATCTGAAAAAAAAATTCTTTCTAAATTCACTTGTTAATTAAAAGTTTTTTTTGTTTAACTTTGCCAAAGAATTCACAAAAAAATTTTTCAAAAATTTTTAAAAAATCAAACCAGGATGATTAGCAATCATAACTTTTTTGTAAGCCAATTTAACTTTATCAATTTTTGTAGAAGGTCTAACACCAAGAATTTTAGCTGCTTCAGTTCTCGACATTTTTTGTTCAAAACCTCCTTTTTCATATTTTGAAAAGAATAAATCTTCCATTTTTGTTGAAGTTTTTGGTAAAATTCCATAAATTTTTGTTAAATTTTGCTTATTTCTTAAAAGATAACGTCCACCATAACCAGCTGCTGCTAAACCCATTGCTGCAAGAATAAATCCACTTGACATTTTTGAAGAGAAATAAATGCTATTCTAATTGTAAATAAGCTAGAAAATAATTAGAAAAAATTATTATTAAGTAGAAGGCAGATTTTTATTGAAATAAATTAATTAAATGATCCTAGCCTTTAGAGAGCTTTGCTGACTGAACAGTGTCTGAAATAGAAAGACAGAAAAGACTCGTGACAGAAAAAATGGACAGACTGTCAATTCGCGAGCTCTTCAGTGATTTATTTTAATAAAAATCCACCCTCTAATGATAAGATCGAATTCAAAAAAAATATTAAAAAGGGCTATAAACACCCTTTTAAAAATAGGAAAAAATTCCGATATGTAAATTTAAAAAAACTTTATTCAAAAGTTTGTGTAGAAAAATAATTTACAGTGGAGAAGGGGAAGGAGAGAGGAAGAATATATAAAAAAATAAAATTGGGGGGAAAAAATAAATATACATATTATAAATGATTCACACATCAGTCAAAGGATGAGACCTTTTTTAGCTAATAAACACCCTAAAAGACACATTCCTAAAAATAATTAAATTAAAGTATTTTCATCAGCACAAAGTGAATATAAAGCAATACGATGACGAAGTTTTGAATTACTTGGAATTGATGGATCAATACCGAGAAAAAATTGTAAATCACGCATTGTAACACGTTTAAGACGAGCAATTTTCTTTAAAAAATTTCGATTTAATTTGGATAATCATAAAAGGGAGAAGAGTCAAGGCCTCGGATAGATAAAATAGTTAAGTTTATGACTTGCCTTATACGTTATATAAATTCAGGCTTTCTTTACAGGGCTGTCACGGATAGAGAAAATTGTTGAGTCGGGCCAGGGTTTCGGATATCATATAACCCGCGACATACCTGGTAGTTAATTTAAAAAATACAAACCGCTGCTCCAGTCAAACCACTAGTTAATCCTTGATTTTGCATTCCACTTTTCCAATCAACAGTTCCACCCAAAGTTGGAGCAGCAAAAGGCCTTTTTGCTCCAATTCGACTTCCACCAAGAGCTGCAAAAGCTGCAGCATTAGCTTCACGATTAACCATTGCTTCTCTATCAGCTTTTTGAATCTTTTTTGAAAAACTTTTAAAAATCAAATTAAATCAAAAAATAAACCTGTTTTGCTTTTTCTAATGCATCCTTATCTTTTCCTTTACTTTTAGTGATTTTTAAAAGAGCTTCCTTTTCTGCTGTTTGTCTATGATTATGAGCACGTTTATCTAAAGAAAATTTCAATTTTTTAATCAAAATATTTATTTCAAACCAATATCTTCCATAAAACGAATTTGCTTTCTAGGTTCATCAATTGAAGTATAAAGAGGATTAGCACGTAAAGGTTCTAATCGATGTTCAGCTAAAGTAGATAAATGAGCAAGAATTGTACAAAGACGAGCTTCTGCTGCCTTGAAAGAAAATTTTTTTTCTTAATTTCATAAAAAATTTTTCAAACATTTGAAATAACTGAAAGCACTTCACCATCAACACCTTCAGCATCTGGCATACGCAACAAAATTCTATCAGCTAAGGCTTGTGGGTTTAAGAGCATTTTAGGTAAATTCTTTGAATAAAATTTTTATAAAAAAATTTTCCCTCATGGCATACATTTAAATTATCAGCATTATCATCAAATAGTGAAGAAACGGAAGGATCCATTCCAACATTTCCTTTTTCAGCTATTGTATTTGATTCTTCCTTTTTAAATGTTGAAACCTTTAAAAAAATATTTCAAGCCAAAGTTCAACATTCCCAGACTGCCGAGCCACCGGGGTTTTTTGTTAAAATCTATATGGACCGGGTTTTCCGGGCTAAACCCATGAAAACAGGATTTTATCAAAATACCACTTTGGGCTTCAAAAATCAAAAGTGTTGTCCAAATCAAAATCGTGTCCCCAGGCTCAAAATCTAGTTTAAATAATAAATTTCAAAAACCTCATATTTCATTTCATTTGATCGAACGAATTTGTAATTATCTAAAGAATTTTGTTGAATGTTTTCTACACTTTTTGGCATTGATTGAGTTGTTGTAGTTGCCAAATTTGCTGGGGAATAATTTTCTGTTTTTGGACTTTTCCCATAAATTTGAAAATTTTGTTGATTATTTTGAGATTGTTGTTGTGAAGAAAAAGGAGTAAATTCATCAGTTTGTTGAGGTAATTGCTTCAAAAAATTTTTTTCCTATTTAAAAATTTATAAAAAAACCGGTGTGCTACTAGAACAAGATTCATCAATATCAAGTGCTTGTCTCAAATCTAAATGTTGTCCATTTTGTATAGAACGGCGAAGTGAAGGAAGTGAGCGTCGAAGAAATGGAAGTAAATTTCCTTTATCTTGAGATTTTGTTACTTCTCTTAATTTAACTGTAAATTCTTCTGGTGATTGTTCTCCAAGAAGTACATCCTGTTAAAAAAATAAAATTTATGTTTTAGTCTGTCATTTAATAGAAGGCTAACTAACATTAGACTAACCCAACGGACTATTAGGCCGTTTTAGTTGACGGACGTCCCAGAGCGTCGAAAGTCCTAGGTCGTTAGGTTGCACTTATTCAATATCCCACGAAATAGTCCCAGAAAATTTTCCTTATCAAAATATTACCCGAAGCAAATTTTTCATGTCCAACAAATTAAATGATTGATGTGGCCTCATTTTAAGCAACGATTTGAAAAAGTGTGCACATTTCATAATGTCCTGAAATTCTCAATTTAATAAGAAAAAAGTTTCCAAAAAAACCTGTTCTGTAGGTGCATTAATTGCATCAACTGACGAAGACATTAATGCTGGAGATGCTGAAGAACGCGAAGCTGAAGAAGAAACAATTTGTGGAGATTGTGTAGATGACCGACTACTTCTTATAATTGTTGTTGTTGATGGCATTGAAACACTTGAAAATGGTGGAAGATTTTGATTAAAATGAAGATTTTGTTGTTGTACAATTTGTTGTGGTGGTTGTTGATGAACAATAAACACATTATTATTTTGCTGTTTCTCTGGTTGAATAACTCTTTGCGGTTGATTTAAATAATATATTGTTGTTGCATGTGGATTTTCAAGATTTGAAGACATTCTCTAGTTACTTAAAAATTCAATCTAAAAATTAAAAAAAAATAAAAAATAATATGTGCATGAAATGCTAACACTATCAAGAAAAAAAACTAGCTAAAAATAAAATATTTTTTACACAAAAATAAATAAAAACAAAAACTAAAAAATTTTCTTTTCACATTTCTACAACATTCTTTTCTTTTTTTGTAACAATACCAACACTTGGAGCAGTAAAAAATCCTTCATAAACATTTTTGGTATTCATCAAAACCTTTGAAAAAATAAAATAACAGAAACAAAAAACTCCAAAAAACCTCATCTCTCGATTCATTTTCACAAACAATATCATCACGCAAAGGACATGTAATATGATCTTCTACAATATTATACAAAGGCTCTACATTCTAAAAAAACAAAAACTTTCTTAATTTGAAGGAAAGTCTTTACTTCAGTATTAATGTTCAAAATCCTTTGAGAAAATAAAAGATCCTCTTCCAAATTTTTAACATCTTCTGAAGTTATTTTTAGTGCAGAAAGACGTTCAAGCTTTTTAATTGACTCTTCCTCCTAAAATTAAAAAGAAATTAGAATTTGGGTAGGTAAAATCCCAAAAAATACCTTAACACTTTTCGACTTATCTCCAGACAAAATTGCAGTTTGAACAGCATCTCCATAAATAGAATTGCGGAATAAACCAGCGGAAATTTGCACACAACGAGAAGGGGTAATTCTGGTATAGAAGTTGAGTAATTTAAGTGTAAAATTTGATGTCATAGGAATATCTTCTTAACGAAAAATTAAAATTTTATAAAAAGTTAATAATTAATGTCAGCTAAAATAGAAAAAAGGACGGATAAAAAATGAAATATGACAAAACATGTTTGAGGTTTTGGAATTTTACCAATTTGAAATGTCGAAAAGGTAAAAAATTTTGTCTGCTTCTCTAACAATTTTTATCGCACTATTTCGCCTTTTCTTTGTCGTTAGGCTTTCTCTCTCTATTTTATGAGCTATTTCTGCATTTTAAATCCCAAAGTTGATTTCCCCAAAAAACTAAAGTTGTACCTTTAATAAAAATCTTTTTTTAAGCACTTTAGAAATGTCAAGACCTTTATCTGTTCCAATTCGTAAATTTGTTCAAAAAAGCTTTAAAAATTATGATACAATGGTTATACCAAAACCTTCAAGAATTTTGGATGTTGATTCAATGTATGGGAAAAGAATGCAAAGACTTTCAAATAAAATTTTTGGAGAGGTTTTTTTTTTAATTTTTAAAATTTTGTTACTAAATTAATCTTTTTAAGGTCACACGTCCAACTGACATAAAATCAATGCGAATTGCCAATGAAATTATGAAAAATGAACCATGGGTATATTTTTTCTTTTTAAATTTTTTTTAAAAGACAAGGATCTCCTTCCTTTGGAGATAAGGATAGAAATTGAGCTCTGTGTCCAGATCAGTGGCTCTAGTTTCTTCTTATACCCAAACCCTTACACATTTTTTAGCTTTCCAGATTTTCCACTGCCTGTGATTTTGTTAGATTACTGAATCAGGATCCGTCATCTCACCAGTAAATTCGAAATTAATGCAAGCCCACTTTCTAAAAATTACACGAACAAGTGTTCGGGTCAGTGGATTCAAAAAATTAGTCCTTGCCCACTTTTTTAAAGTCCATTTCTGTTAAATCTTTACACAAGAAAGTTAAAAAATTTCTTTTCTTTAGGAGCAGCAAGAAGTTTATAGCCCAGAATATTATCCAAATTTGCCAATGTTTCATTATTTAACAAAAATGCTTAAATTACATGGTGTTTATTTTGATGAACATGTTGTTTGGAGAGAAGTCCAGGTTTGGAATTTTTTCACAAAAATTTTTCAAAAAAATTTTTTTCTAAAGGATGAAATTCGTTTGGCTAAAGGAAAAATAGTTCATCCAAAAATTGGAGAAGGAAAACAAAAAGCAAAGAGGGAGAAAAATGTTTCTTGAAATTTTTTGTTGAAAAAATGTTTGAAAAGGTTTTTCTTGTTACATAGATATATTTTTGGTGTTAAATATTTTTTGAAAGTTTGTTGTTAGTCAAAACCCTCTGGGGGATATTTTTCCAGAAACCTAGGCTCCTTCCAAGTTCAACTATGTGATATAGGGGTGATCGGGTTTTTAAA
This sequence comes from Meloidogyne incognita, assembly GCA_036172945.1. Classification (NCBI taxonomy): domain Eukaryota; kingdom Metazoa; phylum Nematoda; class Chromadorea; order Rhabditida; family Meloidogynidae; genus Meloidogyne; species Meloidogyne incognita. The sequence continues at coordinate 6,643,715 of JARQAC010000012.1, read as the reverse complement.
GACTTTGAAGACCCTACCGACTTTTTCTCAACCCGTACCTCTCTAGTATATGATATTACGTTAATCAAGTTTTCTAAAATAAAGTCTTATCTTTTTAAATTTTATTGCCCTTTAAAAAAATTTTTCTTTAATTAAAAATGTGAGATCATTTTTTAAGAAACCACTCGAGAGAAATATTTTTAAAAAGTCACTCCCTCTCAACATATTGTTACACCATCAAAATTTGATGATGAAGCAATTATTAGTTGCTCACCAGAATTTTGTCGAATAATTTGATTCTAACAAAATGAAAGATTTTTTCCCCTAAGCTAAAATAAAAAAAGAACTTACACGCCTTTTTCCTGCCCTATTATTATATAGAACAGTTTGTGGATATTCTACCAAATCATTTTCACAATAATCTTCATCCTCCATTTTATCATAACTGACTAGAAATAGTGTAAGTAGAAGTACAAGAAAAATACTGAAAAAAAATTTCAAAATTTTTAGGAGGGAGGGAAGTTTTCACAATCAAACCAAGACACTTTTTTCGGGCTATGCAGAAAACCCACTTTCCATCTTTAAATTTTCCTGATTACGTCCCTGAGCTTGAAATTTTTTGGTACCAAACCTTTAGACCAGGACACTTGTATCTTTCAGATTTCGTAGGACCCACCGCCCTCAACAAAAAATTTTCCTGGCTATGTCTTTGGATTTTTCTATGGCATCAAGCTACCGACCAAGACAGTCGACCAACCAACTCATAAAAATCACCCCCATCCTTAGAATCCTTAATTCAATCCCCAAAGCCAAAAATAAATTAAAAAAAAACAAACATGATCAAGGTCAAGAAAAATGGTTGATTAAAGCCAAAAGAAGACAACATCATTTATAAATATTCTTTTTATTTTTGTTTTAATTGAGATTCTTTAAAAATTAGTAGTAGTATAATATTCTATCCATTCTTCCACATAATTATTAATACCTAACCTAAAAAATAGAAAAAAATATTTTTATTAAAACTTTTTCAAAAAAAAAAAATAAAGCGTTAAAAACGCTATAATATCAAAAAAAATAAAAATTTATATTTAAATTTTTTTTCCAAGTCTTTAATAAAAAACAAGAAAAAAAACATTTTTTTAGAAAAAATATTAATATATTTAAATAAAACATCTAGTCCTAAGGAAAATAGACAAGGAACAATTTAGAAAAACTGAACTAGCTAATTTTTTCTTCAGCTAATGCAAAATGTTATTATAAGGTGAGACTGGGAAGACTGAAACTGGAACCAGCTCGTATTCAGTTGACCGGACACTCTTTAAAAAAATACCATAGCCACACCACACTGCTTTTAATATAACAGAGATTGGCCTAGCCACATTTTAAAAATCGTAAGCTGGAAGAAAAAAAAATGACAGAAAACGGAAGCTGAAAGGACAAAAAAAAGACGGAAGAGATCTCATCCATTCTGCATAGCCTTAGAAATTAAATAGCTAGCCATATGCTTTACAATATTTTGATGGAGCGAAAATTTAATTTAGAAAAAAATCCCACACCCAACAGAACAGACCCCAAAAAATTTTTTTGAAAAGCTTAAAAAATGAAAACACAAAGAAAAGACCAACACCACCACAAAAACAATCACCAAAAAATTTTTTTCAAACACCAAAAAAAATTCATCAATCATCGCCATCCACTACCACCACCACTTCCAATACTCCCACCACCTCCACTTCCAACGCTACCATTATTTTCATTTCCTCTTCGAGTTGGACGCTCACGTGGAGGAATATAACGTCCACTACTGCTTGATTGAATTGGATTTATTGGTGGTGGTGAAATTGTACCAGGTAATTTTTGTTGTTGATGACCACTATATTGAGAATGTTGAGAAACTGGTGAATTCTGTTGTTGAGCTACCTGAAAATAAATTTTTTTCAAACATAAAAACAGCGAGTCGGGCACGAATTTTCCGGTAGATTGGAAACTGGATATTTTGATGAAATCCGTTTTTTCGGGGTTTCCGGGGGATCCGGCACAGTTTGAAGAAAACCCCAAATACCGAGCCCGACAATTTGGAAATCACCTCCCCCAAACCCGGTTACAGGGGCCGGCAAATGGAAAATCATCCCTCACCAAAAACCTCCAAAAATAAAGAAAACTAACAAAGAATAACAAACCGAAAATATAGCCTTTATAGCATTTACAACTTCATGTCCAATTCCCATATTATTCAAATTTAAAGTCTCCAATTGATTTAACATTTGATTTCCTGGAGCAACACCAGGTGGAGGATGAGAATGTGGTGGAGCATTTTGACTACCAATAAAAACTGGTTGTTGTTGATATGCTTGTGTAAACATTGAAGCATGACTTGGATAAAGTGGTAAATTTGCTGATGAAACAATTTGACTTGCAAGAGAAGGAGTTCCTGTTAAATCTCCTCCATGTGCTCCTCCTGCATGTGAACCATACCAATCAGTGAAAAAATTCTGTAAGAAAAAAATTCTTTTAAAGAAATTGAGAGAAAATAAACCTGTGCATTTGGTTTAAAAGGATGTTGATAACTTGATAAAGAATTGTCAACCATCTGTTGTTGTTGCTGTGTAGAGTTTGGTGGCCGTGTACTGTGAGCAGACGATACATAAATTTGATTTTCGCCCATAGTAAATTGACCAACCCTTTGAAAATAAAAATTTTTTTTAAAGGCAGACATCCACCAATTTTTGACGTCCACACTTAACAAGTATTTTTAGCTCCCAATACCCAAGATCAACAACATACTATTCGGAAAAGTTCTCCCCAAGGGCCGGTGATCATCCTTATTTTAAAAATACTTTAAACCAACTTTATCAATTCCTTTGCCACAATTGGTGAAGAAAAACTGACAAAAGCAAAAGAACGAAATGGACGAGGAATATAAACATCTGTTATAGTTGAATCCGGTTCAATTTTTCGTGCCTCTTCAGCAAAAAATTCGCGTAAATCCATTGTTGTAGTTCCCTCTTTAATTCGTCCAACAAATACTTTTGAAGATAGGGCATTCTTAAAAAATGTTAAAAAAATTTTTTTAATCTTGCAACGCGTCCTTTTGACTTTCCTGGGCAAGTGACCAAGTATTCTGGACAAGTATCCACTTGCAACTTATCCTGAACGGGGGCACCGTTCTACATAACACCCAACTTATCTTCTAGCTTATAAGGAGCCTGTCTAGTTCATCTAGATGAAGTAGCCCCAGCCTAATCAGGGCCTTTTAAGAGTATGAATTAAAGTCTCGAATTTTCATACCGAGTTTCAAAAACACAATCCTAACACCCTCAACTATACAAAAAAAAAATAAAAATTTGAATACTTTAGTAAATGGAACTTTGACTTGACAAGCACGTCCACCAATATAATGTGTTTTTTGTTGTAAAACTTTGCGTTGTGATTCCAAATCATTCATCTGAACAAAACCAAAACCACGATTCGTGTTTGACCCTTTTTGTATTTTTACCTTTAAAAAGAGAAAAAAATTTTCCTTTGGATTTTTTCAGAGCTTAAAGCAAAAAACTTAAACAAGCAGAAAAAAAGCAAAAAATACTTAAAAATTCAGACCTCACAATGAACAACTTTTCCAAAGGTTTCAAAATGTTTTTTTAATTCTTCTTCAGTTAATTCGAACGGAAGTCCAAGTACAAGTAAATCAACCATTCTATTTGGAAAATTTAATACATTTTGTTCTTCTTCACACATTTCATCCACATATTCAACAGGATAATTATCATATTTACTTATTAATCCTCCACTATTTGCACCTCCACCACCACCACCACTACCATTATCAACACTTCCCATCATTCGTTTTTGTTTAGAAACACCAATTTGACGCTTAACTGTTTCACCACCTCCACCACTACTTTTATTACGCAATTTTTCACCAGGTGGACGATCACTATCACTATCATGAGAATCACCATCATCACTTTCAACCATTAATTTGCGACGCTTTGCGTTTTGATCACCTATTAATAATTTTAACAAAAATACATTCTTAGAAAATCAGACAGTTTTTACTCTATGAGCATGTTGCAGAAAAATTAATTGGATGAAGGAAGTATATATCCCTTATTTACATTCATTTTTTATAAGCAACGACACTAACCAGAACGGAAAGATTAATCAAGTACGACACTCTCTAAATTAGTCTTTAATTAACACAAAAGTTAACATAAAATCAAATGAAAATATAATAAAAATTTTCAAAGATGAATAAACATCTTTTACAACTCCTAAACATAACTATATACTACATAATTCGCATTTACAGGAAGTTCTTGCGAATTATAGGAAACACATGCAAGGCTGGATATTAAAAAATTGTTTCTCAAATATTCTCAAACCTAATCAGAAACACACAAAATACTAATTAAAAAATACCTTTCTTTGGCTGAACTTTTTCTGGTGCTGGATCTTGCTGTTTACAAATGACAATAAACACTAAAATTTAAAAATGGTCTCCAAAGCTAAAAATAAACAAAACCTTTATTTTCCCATCCATCTGCTGGTGGGAAAAATTTCGTCCCAGCAGGATCAATCCTTAAAATTAAACAAATAACGTTCACAAAAATCAAAAAAATCATACAAAAGCGCTCGAAAAGCCCCCGTTGCAGGGTTCTTGTACTTCAATCCATGTGCTCCAGGGAACGCACCAGCAAGTGTTTGGATTCCCAGCGATCCATCCTGATCCGCAGGTAATTCAATTCTTTCAGAATCTTCATCTAGATTTTTTGCAACAATCACGTATTCTGGCTAAAAGTTAAAAAAAAAATAATTTTTTGAACAAAGAAAAAGAAACCTGAACCATCTTCTCACTTTTGACTTCAGAATTGTCTGTCATTTGAATAAGCAGGAAATTGAGGAAATGATTGATGAAGTGTTTTTGTAAAAAAAATTACTAAAAGAATATAAGCGAAAAATAAATTAAAAGAAAATTAAAAAAGGTAATAAATTGACAAAAAACAATGGCAAAATCATCAAAATAATTTTACGCAGTTTATTTTTTTAAAAAATAGTAAAAACTTTAAAAAAAAGTATTGAAACGTCAAAAGTGTGAATAACTTGCGGGGAGGAAAAAAATAAATATTTAAGTATATAAAAATATATTGGTGTTTGAGTGAGCGCCCCGTAATACCAAACGCCGAAATACCAAACCCCCGAAAACTCCCAAAATACCAAACTGTGGAAAAATACAAAGATGTACAGGTGTATTTAAATCACGTGAAAGGCGGTCAACAATCCACACTTTAGTATTTCTGTGTATTTTTTGGAGGATTTAGTATTTTAGCATTAGAAATAACAGCCTCATACCGTCTTCGGTAAACTAAAAAAGGAGTATTTTTAAGGCAAAATCCAAAAAAGCTTTTTATATACTTAAATTTAAAAAAATCAGAAAAATTTCTTAAGATTTTTCAGAATCAGAATACAACCAAAAAACTTGCTCAAAATAATAAAATATTAAATTTTTAGTCTTCATTTCCTTCTCATCCTTATCAAAATTTAAAAAACCTCCTCAAAAACCCATCAAACAACATCGATTTCACCAGTTACAGCAGACGAAGCAGAAGGTTGTTGTTGCTGCTGTTCCAACTGTTGTTCTTCTTGTAAATGCTGCTCCTGTAATTGTTGTTGATCTTGTAATTGCTGTCGTTGCATTTGCTGTTGTATTTCTTGTTGAATTGTTTTTGGTTTTCCAACATGCATTAATTGCCCAATAACATTTAATAAACCTTTATCATCAACACTACATTGAATAGTTTCTTTATGAACTCCCTCTGGAAGTAATATACGTCGTGAAAATGATGCAGTAAATGATTGATTTATTGTTTGTTGTTTATGAGCTCCGCTAATTACTAACTAAAAAATGGAGAAAATTAGCAGGCACTAACTACAAGGAGTTCGCCCCTATTAAATGCCAGGACTTAACGGGGTAGAATCCTACCCCACTGACATTTGTTCTTAAAATTAAAAAAATTCAAAACCTCAGCACCAACAAGTTCAACTTGCAACTCTTCCGGAGTATAACCAGCAATATTACAACTAAAACTAAATTCATTTGTTTTTCTATTGACAAAAACATGTGGAAGTGTTCTGTCCAAAATCGCTATCGGTTGTGGTGGCGGTAAAAGATATTCTTGCTTAACTCTTCAAAAAATGGGAATAAAAATATGATTAAAAAAATAAATTTCAAACTTTTTTCGTGGGCGACCTGCACCAGTTTTAGTTTCCTGGCGATTGTTCGGGTACCCATCAACGCCACCAATTGTTCCATGCGGATTAGTAGAAGACCCCATTTGCGGAGTCCCACCACCTCCATAAGTTCCTCCAACTCTTGGCCATTTTTCTTCAACTCCGTCACTCTTTGAAAAATCAGATGGAATATGTTCAAAACTTTCAACCCTGAAAATAAATTTTTAGAAAGGTAGTTTACTTCCGCAACGGGGGATGCAGGACGGGGAACAATCCTAATAGGTAATCTGTTCTTATTGTGTGACTCAGATTTGCATAAAGCTGAATACCTCAAATTTAGTTAAAATTTTTGGTTCTCATGTTGAGTACATCCACCTTTCTTCTAATTATATTTCCTCATCAGACTCTACCTAGACCCATAATAAAAACGGTAAAAGAAACCTTTGCCCATCAATTTCAGTATAAACCATATTCCCAGGCAAATAATGATCGCCATTATCTTGTTTAAATATAGGACAAGCATGAGGATTCAACAATGTATTCATATCAATTCCACGACGAGCACGTTTAATCATCTTTAAAATGTCGATTAATAGAGGCTTTCATCATTGAAAAAATAAACCCTTTTCGTTGCTTCTTTGCTCGGCATTGCAGCAATCACAGCCATTGGAGTATTCTGAAGCGTCTGATTTCGAATTTGAAGAGGTTTTTCTGTTGTGACCATCGCTCGACGCTTAATACCAGACAAGATTCGTTGTGCTTCAACACGTGCAGCATTGTGATTGCAAACATGATCACCAATTTGGCGTATGACAACATCATTAAGATCGGTGTGTAGACGTCCTAGAGTAGGGAAACTTAAGTTTAAAACAAGAAAAAACCTCTGCATTTGATATCTCTTGCATTAAAAAATTCACATCGCCAGTACTTTGCATCCTTTTTTGAGCTCATCCCATGGTAAACGTAGAGAGCGCCCTCATATAGGTACTTGGGTCTGTTTCGTCGAGTTGTAATGTCTTGTTGCAATCCCTGTTGTAGTGAAGCCATCGGCGGTCTGTTGGGGAAACATTATTAGAGCAAATATGGAGGTACTCAACAAAGTACTCAACATGGAAACCAAAAAATTTTGAGGTACTCAAAGCTTTCCGCAAATTTGAGTCACTCAACAAGGACAAAATTTGTGGTCTGACAACACGAAAGATTGTCTAACAAGAAATCCCCAAACAAAGCTTTAAAAACTAACGTTTTAAACTCGCTGTCATTTGTATCAATCACAGGAGCAGGATCAAATTGATGGTCAGCAATCTCGCTCATAATAAAATAAGAAAATTTTAATAGCAACTAAAACTGAAATGGGTAAATTATCGACTCAAATGGAGGAAAGAAGAAGAGAAGCGAAAAGATTTTCTCTCGTCTCATTTTTTTACTCTTCTCTCGTTTTCCTCTTTTTCTCTAAAAATCGAAATAGAAGAGAGAGAGAAAAATGTTTGAAAAAAATACATTATGCCAAAAAAATTTTTTTTAAAAACACGGATATCCCACGGACGACAGGATTTTCGACGCGTGGAATCCGGCGTAGGGGACCTCATCAAATCGGTTTATCAAACACGTTCTCATTACCTTGATGCTCCATAAAAGTTGTGGTCCATATTCTGATCCAACATCCACCATTTTGCATTGAAGACAATTTTATCTGTCAATTAAAAAAAAGAGAAGAGAAATGAAAGAGCAGAATGAGATGAGAAAAGAACGCATGCGCAAAAATTTTTAGCTCGCATTTTTTTTTTGTTTTTTTTTCAAAATCATAGTAAACTTACATCCAAAATGAGCCTCTTCTCCCACCACCAAAAGCATCTTCTTCCAGCCACTGCATGTTCTTCCATTCAACGGCATATTCTTCCATTCCACCATCCAACAGCTAAAAGCCCCCAAATATCTTAAAAATCAAAAATTGATTTTTTTAATTAAAATTTTTAAAAAAATATAAAAAATTTAAAGAACCACACCAGACCATATTCTTTCCTCCATTCACAGCATATTCTTCCATTCCACCACACAGCAGTTGAAAGCCCCCAAATCTTGTAAAATCAAAAATTTAATTTAAAAAATTTTTTTAATTAAAAAAAATAAAATTTTTTTAAAAACCACACCACACCATATTCTTCCACAATCCAAGGCATATTCTTCCAGCCTCCAAAAGCATGTTCTTCCACCATCCACAGCTGAAAGCCCCCAAATCTCAAAAATAAAATTTTATATTTAATTAAAAAATTTTAAATTAAAAAAAATTTTTAAAAATCAACCACACCAGACCACCAAACCATTCCATGCTGCCACAGTTGCACATCATCTTGAAAAAAAACATTTTGAAAAATCAGCCAAAAAACAGCTCTAGACGTACCACCATGTAGAGATCTGCCAGCCTACAAATTAAAAAGTTGAGAAAGAATTTCAAATTTTTAAAAATTTTTTAGTTTTTTTCGCATTTTTTGCCTCGCGCGCTTTAGAAAGATAGAATAGAAGTGATAAATAATAAAAGATAAAGAGATTAAACAAGAAAACACAAAAGAAACACGAAGAAACACAAAAGAAACACGAAGAAACACAAAAGAAACACGAAAAAACGAAAAACCCCCAAACAAAAACAAACGGACAACAAACAATCACAAACGCAAAACAACTCTAATCTAATCAGAAAATCGATAAAAAGTGAAGCCAAATTGTTTAAAATATTTTTGAACACTATTTGGCGTTATGTTATTTTCGCCAAAATTTAAAAATTAATTTTTTCTCGAGGTAGTCAGCTGAAATTTTCTCATTTTTTTCGAATTTTCAGGATTTACGATGTATTCGATTCTTTCCCTTCTCAATTTTCGTCTAATTTCTTACAATCCTTCAAGTCTGTGCTTTATACGACAATTCCATTCAAATAAAATCAAAAAAGTGTTGATTGCCAACAGAGGCGAAATTGCTGTCAGGGTAAGAATTTTTAAAAGAATTTCTATTTTTTCGTTTATTCAGGTCATGCGAACGGCAAAAATGATGGGGATCGAGGTTTCTTTCTTTTTAGCCCTCTTAAACTCTTAAAAATTTCAAGACTGTCGCAGTATACTCAGACGTCGACGCAAATTCTTGGCATGCTTCTCTTGCCGATTCCTCGTATCGGATTGGCCCAGCAACTCCCTCACAAAGCTACCTTAATGCTGAGAAAATTATTGAGATTGCCAAACTTGCCCAAGTCGATTCAATTCATCCTGGTTATGGTTTTCTTAGCGAAAATTCGCACTTTGCTCAACTCTGTGCCTTAAACAACATTATTTTTATTGGGCCACCACCTTCAGCAATATATGATATGGGAATGAAAAACAAAGCAAAACAAATAATGATTGAGGTATTTAACTAATTTTGATTAAAAAAAGAAATTTTAGGCTGGAGTTCCGGTCATTCGAGGTTATAATGGCCCGAATCAAGAAGAAGAAAATTTGTTGGAAGAGGCAAAACAAATAGGTCTGAATATTTTATTTATCAACGGTACTGATGTATGTTCTCTTCCCAACCTAATTTTCTTTGGGATTTACGTAATGGTCAGTATGTCAATTTTAAGAAAAATTGGGTAGGGGAGGGGAACGACATCAGTACCATTATTTACTTTTCATAATGTTTATTTTATTTTAGGCTTTCCTGTTATGATGAAGGCTGTCTGTGGGGTTAGAATAATCTAAAAGTCTTTAAAAATACTCTTCAGGGCGGAGGCAAAGGAATGCGTATAGCCTGGTCAGAGAAGGATTTTCTCGAATCTTTGGAATCTGCCCGTTCCGAAGCTCAAAAATCGTTTGGCAACACAGACATGATTTTGGAGAAGTTTGTTACTAGGCCTAGACACGTTAGATTTCAATCATGAAAAAATTTTTTGAAAAAATTTTTCCAGGTTGAGGTCCAAATTTTTGGTGATATGCACGGAAATTATCTTTATCTTTGGGAAAGAGATTGCAGCATTCAAGTATGAAAGGTTATTTTTTTCGACTTTATTTATTTAATTTTTTAACAGCGTAGACATCAAAAAATTATTGAGGAAGCGCCTGCCCCTGGATTGTCTTTTGAGACTCGTCATTGGCTTGGGCGTACAGCGGTAAACGCCGCGGCAGCAGTGAATTATGTTGGCGCTGGGACTGTTGAATTTATTTTCGACACTGAATCCCAACAATTTTATTTTATGGAAATGAATACTCGCCTTCAAGTGGAGCATCCTGTGACTGAGGTTTTCCTTTTTAATATTTATTGCTAGGAGGGATATTTTTGGGATATCCCGCCCAAGTTAAGGCATAGAGTTATCCTTAAGATGTATATAAATATCAGACTTCTTTCGTTTCCTTTTATAGTCTCTCATATGCCACAGGGAAATGGAGTGGAACAAGGAGGGGAGAAAGTCTAACCATTATGTACATCTTAAGAATAACTCTCAAGACTCAACCAGTAGAAGGTGGAGTATCTAAAAAATACTTTAGAAATATTTTGAACTCATTTTTAAGGCTATCACCAATTTGGATTTGGTAGAATGGCAATTTCGAGTAGCTGCTGGTGAGCATCTTCCAATGAAACAAGAAGAAATTAAATTAATTGACCACGCTATTGAGGTTAATTTTTGTTATATTTTTTAACTTCCAAAAAAATTCAAGGCCCGTATTTATGCAGAAGACAGTCACGCAAATTTTATGCCAACAGCGGGCACTCTCGAGTATCTACAATTCCCGAAAAACGTTCGTGTTGACTCTGGTATAAGACAAGGGGATGAAGTGACTGTTTTTTATGACCCAATGATTGCAAAAATAATTTCAAAAGGAAAAACGAGAGAAGAAGCAATTTTTAAATTGGAAAATGCTTTAAATCAAACACAAATTGGAGGAATTTTTAATAATGTTGAATTTGTTCGAAGTTGTTTAAAACATGAAAAATTTTTGTCGGGTGATTTATACACTGATTTTATACCTGAACATATCAATGAATTGATGCCGATGAAGAAGGAAAACGATTTTTATGTTCTTTTGGAATCGGCTATTGCTTTTTTGTTGTTGGATGTAAGGTTTTTTTAATTTTTGGTCCTTTGGAAGGGAAAAATTCTTTAGGAAAGCATTGTATAAGATCTATTCTGATTTCCTATAAAAATCAGAATTCATCACAAGATTCCGAATCAGAATTTATTCAGATCTCCATAAAATCACAATTCTGATTTTCCAGAAAAAGTAAAAGTTATTTTCTTCTAATCTTTCTTTTGATAAATTCTGATTTTTCTGTTGAATCTTTTTTTCTTTGCAATTTCATGGAAATCAGAATAAATTCTGATTCAGAATTAATCTCTGATAAATTCTGATTCTCTAGAAAATAATTTTCTTTTTTCAGACACCAAATTCTTCAACAACTTCAAATCCTTTTCTTTTACTCCCCTATTTTCGCCTCAATCAAAAAGCAAAAAGAACAATTAATTTAGGCAGTAATACATTAAATGTTGAAATTTTGGGAAATAATAAATATAAAATTGAAGGAAATTTTGAAAATGAAGAACAGAAAAAAATTGAGGAAGAAATATTAATTTCAGAAATAAATAAATTTAAAACTTCAAAGACGTTTAAAAATGGAATTGAATTTAAAATTGAATTGATATCCAAAGGATGTAAAAGATGGAAATGTAAAGCAGTGAAATTGAATGAAAAAATTGCGGTTTCTTTTTTAATTTTTATGAAATATTTTGAATTTTTTTGGAAATTTTTTGTAGGTAATTTTTGAACTAGAAATTTTTTTCTTAATTTTTGATTTTGAAATTTTTTTCTTTAAAAGGTTTTTGGCTCTGGACATTCTACTTGGAATTCTATTTCTTTAGATGAAGAGGTTTTTGACACGGAAGAATTATTAGGAACGTCAGAAATTGATGGAAACCCAAAATCTCCAATGCCTGGAATTGTTGAAAAATTGCTTGTAAATGTTGGGGATAAAGTAGAAAAAAATCAAAGTTTAGTGGCTTTGAATGCTATGAAAATGGAATATTTAATTAGGTTTTTTTGAAATTAAAAAAATTTTTTTAAATTTATTTTTGAATTTTTAGAGCACCATTTGACGCAATTGTGGATTCAATAAATTGTTCTGTTGGACAAAGTGTTCCAAAAAACTTTTGTCTAGTTAATCTTAAAAAGATTGACGAAGAATAAGATTGACGAAGAATAATGTGACAATTAGGGGGGGTTTAATTTTCAATTTTGTGTATATTTATAGAGATACCCCTCGCCTTCCTGTGATTATAAAAGAAATTTTATGTGTATCACACTAAATTTTCTATATGTTGGACAAATTTTACAATTTTTTTACTTGGTCGTCTTAAGAATAGAGCGGACTGGGAGGGTTTTGTATGAAAAACAAGAGATCTCGGAAAATATCGCTTTCGATAACCGTGATTTTCATTAGAGATCTTTTCACGGTCCGCCCTTTACTTACATTAAAAATAAATTTTTTTAATATTTAATAAATCAAATCGAATTTGTTCAAAAATGATAAATAAAGTGATCGATGTTAGAAAAAAATCAATTGTGGTCCTCCAGAGGGGTCAAGTTTTTTTGGTTCTCAAGTCATTTTATTGAGAATGATGGTAATTACGAAAGGCACTAAAAAGAGATGAGAAAGTGACACTAAAAAACCTGAAGAAATTTTTGAGAGAACCCAGCATGTCTTTTCAACCAGTAATATCCCCGAGATTCGGACCATAAATTGATTTTTTTTAAAAAATTCAAAGCAAAAACCTTTCAATAAATTACTATAACAACTAAATATAGTTAAACCTCTGGGATTTTTTAAAATAAATATATTTCTCTTCAAACCTTAACAAAAAAAATCTCTCTCTCAATTTTTAAGGCAAACCAATATCATCATCATTATCATCATTTTTAGCATCAGGTTCATTTAAAGCTTCAGACCAAGCTTCTTCAGCTTTTAATCGTTTCTCTTCTTCCTCTTTCATTTTTAAAGCTTCTTTCTCTTCCTTTTCTTTTTGTTGTTGATGAGCTTTTTCATTTTCTTTCACAAATTTTTCAAATAATTCTTTCATTTCTTCTTCCATTGGATATCCAAAAAATTCGGTCATTTCATCAGTACTTTTTATTTGTGTAATTTTTTGAGCAATATATTCAGCTAGAGGGTCAACAAAGTCAATAACTCCCAAAAAATTTGCAGATTCGATTGCTTCAAAAAGTTGAGAGCGTTGATATTTGTCGAAGAAGTTCTTTATCCATAAATTGTTTGACAGAGAATTTGATCGAGATCGGGTGTTCTAAAAAAGTGAAGGAGTTTAAGTTGAGCTTAGAAGGGTCCAAGGAAGCATGTTGGTCTTACCCAGGGTTCTACCTCTTCTGCTTCCGTCTTTCTTATTTTCTTCAGTCTTTCGGTTCTAACTAAAAATAAGACGGAAGGGCCCATTCCTGATCTGGAACAAGGCCTAGGTTCTCTTGCAACTTGACCGCAGCAATGAACTTACTGGAGTTTCGGCCAGGATCAAAGGCTTTGTTCAAGGTTTTATTCAAAAAATGGATCTTAATCTTATGTTACATTAGAGGTGTGCCATAGAAATTGGTCTAGGGTCGTTTGAGTCAGTGGCGACCAGCTTGGATCAATGGATCGAAAATTACCTGGATTTCTAAAAATCCCATTCGCTAATAAATCCCAAAAAATCAAAAATAAACCGTTTCATCTCCTGGTTGATTGCTCTTATCAAATTCCTCATCAAAAGCCTTATTAGCTTCCAAAGTCTCCAAAAATTTAATAATTATTTCCAATTGCTCTTTTCCTGTTTTTGGTGCATTTGATGGAATTTGAATTTCTAAAAATTGGGAAATTTATAAAAAAATTAAATTAAATTTACTTTTAACATCTTCATAAGTGTCAACAAAATTTTTAATAAAAGCAATTTTATCGCAAAATTGTGGTGGAATTTGAATTTCGTCGTTGTCGCGAGTAACAAAAATAAATTTAGAAGAAGTCATTGTACTATACAACTGAAAATTTTAAAAATTTGTAAAAAAAGATTTTCTTTATAATTTGGCAAAACAATGAACGGAAAAACTAATTTTCAGTGAAAAAAAAATTTTTTTTGAGAATTTTTTATTTGGCATAATGTTTATTTATTTTTACTTAAATGACATTTGCTCCCATTTCTTTTTTCTCTCACTTTTCTGTGAAGGAACTCGAATTTAATTTTGATTTTAAATTTTTTTAAATGATTTTTTTACAATTTAGAATGTTATTTTTTATTTTTTAAATGCTTTTGGACAAAAAATTTGACAAAAGTGGGCGGAGATGAGGAAAAAAGACAACAACAGATTGACAAAGAAAAAACAACACTTTGATGTTTAAAATATAAGAAATTGACCTTAAAAATTGAATTTTTATTTCTTCCAAAAATGCCAAAAGATTTGTATATGTGTCAACTTTGCGCGAATCAGTCAGTTTTTTTGTTAAAGTAATTGATTTAAAAAATTTTTTCAGTGGTCAGTACAATCAGCCAAAGAAGGGGCACAAGCAAAAATGCCCAAATCGTGACTGCATGTTAATTTTAAAAATATTTTTTTTTAATTTTTGAAAATTTTTTAAAGGTGTTCCCTCTGTTCGTTGAACATGAAGAGACGTTTTCTGGACAGAATCGAACGGAAAATACGCAAAGAAAATGACAATGAACATCAAAATTCTGAAAATGTTGAAAAATGTGCTGACAATATAGCGTTGGACAAAATGTCTACTTCTAGTGAGTTTTAAAAAATTTAATTTTAAAAAATTTAAATTTTAATTAAAAAGCGACGGAAATGTCCTTTTTTCCTTAAAAACATTTTTCAATATTTTTTTTTCAATTTTCTTCCGCTAAAAACATTATTTATGTCCATATGTATTTTCTAAAGTGGTTGGAATATAAAAAATAACAAAATTAGAAACACGGGGAAATCTGGGAATTTTTTTATGTAATAAATCAAAAAGGGCACTTGGCCGGTTGAAGGAAATAAAAATTAGAAAAATTTACAATGACTGGGGGATAAATAAAAATTTTAAAAAATGATTTTAAAAAAATTTTAATTTTAAAGATTTTGGTCAGTCAGCACCTCAATCTACTCAAAAAACAAAAAATAAAGAACAACAAAAGTGTCAAAAACATTCCAATCCAAAACACTCAACTCTACATGTATTCCACTCTATTGAATTGTTGCTGGCTGGATGAGGCTGAAAATTGACGTGAAAAATTTTTTTTTTATTTTTGCTAAATTTTTCCTTGTTTTCCTAGTCTTTTAATTTTTTTAAGAATATTTTTTAGCTGAATTTTAAGCTCTAAAAATTATTGAAAATTAGTCTTTTTTCAATTTTTAATGAATCATTCACCTGTTGTGAGAATTGCAATTTTTTTTCTAGACACATTTTACTTAATAATTAAATTTTGTTTGTTAAAATTTATTGGAAACATTTTTTGTTTGTTTAAAAAAATAAACTTTAATGTTTAAAACAAGCTAGTAATTTACTTTTAAAACAAACAAATGAAAAATAATTGGAGTCGTAATACATGCAATCTCACAACATGTTTATGTTTATAACTAGCCTTTTTTCTATTGAAGCACTTTTAAATGTTTTCCGGAAAGTTCAGAAGTTGTTTTATGAAGCATTAATATTTTCCGGAAAGGTCAAAATATACCTATTTGTTTTCCGGAAAATATTTCTATTTTCTATGAAAAACCGGAAAAGTTTTATCTCTATTTTCCGGAAAATATGTACTTCTATTTTTCTTTTCCGGAATTTATTTTTTATAAAAACCGGAACAATTTATATATTTTTATTCCGGAAAAATATTTTCTATAACTTTCCGGAAATTATTCTCTATAGAAACCGGAATAATTTCTATATTTATTTTCCGGAAATTATTTTATATATTAAAGCCTTTATTTTTCATTTAATTGTATCATTTTTACCTGTGCTTTGTCAATAACGTCTTTGTCTAACAAAACACGCAAACATTCACCTTTTCCCATCACCTGCTTATTTGTTATATTTACAATTTTTTTTAATTTTTAAAGATAATGGAAATTAAAGAGATTTTGCTCTAATCAAAGAAAATTTCTCTTTTTTACCCTTTATTTTTTAAAAATAATATGCACGCACATTTTCCCAAGGGCACCGACTATTAAATAAACTTTTATTTTAAATAATTAATTTGTGTTTTGGTGGTTAAATTGCCAGTTATTTACTTTAAAATAATTATTTAATTTTTTAATTTTTTAAAAGATTTTTAGTTTATGGAAAATTAAATTCTTTATCTATTTATTAACAACATTATTTGAACTGATTTATCAATTAAAATTTATTTTGTGATCAAGAATTTGTGTCTCAATACTGGTGCCATTTACTCAATACGGACAACTGCGTCAGGTGGATTTATTTTTTAAATATTTAAAACAAGACAGAAAATTGAAAAAAATAAACTATTTTCTCAGACATTTAATTTTGTTATGACTTAAATATTTGTAGGTTTTTAATTGAAATTTTCTGTCTTGTTAAGTTAATTTATTAGTTTAACTTTGAAAAATAAGTGTCATTGAATTTCATTTCATTTGTTATTATTTTTATTATTTTTTATCGTATTTACGCAAAACTCTCTTAACAATAGGTAAATTAACCTTTTTAAAATAGCCTTAAATAATTATTCCTCTCTGTTATTTATTCCCCCCAGCGCGAGGTTGAAACAATTATTTTTCCAAAAATTTTCTAACATCATTTTTGATTTTTTGATATTTATTTTTTCTTTATTTTTATTATTTTTTAATTATTTTTTTATTATTTTATTACATCATTTTAACTATTATTCTAATAACAAAAATAGGCACGGATTCGTGGAAAATAAAATTAAAATTAATAAAAATAAAATTCTTTATTTTATTTTTCTAGGATATATTTTTATTTTTAAATTTGTCATAAAGTCTAGATTTGTTTTATTATATTTTTAAAATTAAATTGAAACCTTAGAAAAATTATTCTTTTATTTTTAAATTTATTTTCTCGCTTCATTCATTTATTTTTAATTTTTCGAAAAAGCACAAATTTTAAATTTTCTAAAATTTAAATTAGGAAAAAATTGTTTCTTTTATCTGTTGAACAAAAAATTATTTAAAAAATTTTTTCTTAATTTTTTAAAATAATGTTTCTTTCTTTTTTATTCCTAAATACAACAATTTTTATTTCCTATATTTTTTATACAAAAACACAATTCATTCCTTAAATTATTTTATATTTTTGTAAATTTGTATTTTTCAAATCTACAAAATTTCTTAAAAATTTCTAAAAATTATTTCTGAAACGAATTTTATTTCCTTATGGCTAGTGAAATTTTTTCTTTGTGGGAGGGGGTTAGCGACCATTAAAAGATTACTTTTCTCAATTTAATTGCGTGATTTTAAATTTTTTAAAATTTATTAAATTATCATTTTAAAAACCTAAAAAAGGAGTATTTCAATTTTTAAATAATATTTAAAAATTTAAAATCACGTAATTTGATTTGCAACCTAGAAATTATATTTTTCTATTTATAATCTCTTAAATTTTACAATTTTTCGTCATTTAATTAATTAAATCTTCTCTTAGATTTTTTTATTTTTTTTTTAAATTTTTTTTTCAATAATTGCTATGTAGTAAATATTTTTTAAATGGGGAAATTTTTATTTTTTTCCATAAATAATTTTCTGATTTTTTAAATTTTTGACATCATCATTTATCCTTCTTTACTCTATAATTTAATTTTTAATTTAATTTAATATTTAGAAAAATTATTTTTTGTTTCTTTAAATAATTTAACTAATTTTTAAAACATTTTTGTGTTGTTATTTAAACATGCGTAATAACAAAATAATTTTGGAAGCCCCTTAAAGAAGCAATTAAATAATTTATGCAAAGTTGCAAAAAAAATTGACGCGTTTGATGACGGAAATAAGGAAAAATAATTTTTTGGTTTTAATTAATGGGAAGAAATATGGGGATAAAATTATTATTAGTTTATTACAAAATATTATTCGTTAAAAAAGATGACTATCCGTTTTGAATTTAACTAAATATTTTCGTATATAGTGTGATCAAATGTCTATTAACACCATTTTTGGCGAACCAAATTTCCTAAAAATTCTTTTAGGGAGGAGGAAATGATCAAAATTTTTTATCTTCTTGTTTTCCAAATTTATTCTGGGATCAAATGTCCATTAAATTGGAGGATCTTTCAAAAATATATTCAGGAATCAAATGTGTCTACTCCACCAATTTTGGGAATCCAAATATTTAGAAATTTATTTTGGGAGGTGAATTGGATCAAAATTCAAAATTGGGACTGGCCATTAAATTGAGGGTGTGGTCATATTTTTAAAATTCATTCTGGGATCAAACGTCTTTTTATTTAAGAAATTAAGGAACCGGCTGTCAATAAAAAATATTTTTTAATTCTATAATAACTTTGGTATTTTTTGCAACTTTTCTTTTTATTTTTATTTATTTATATTCACGATATGTTTCTTATATGCATAATTTTCCATTTAATTTTAGCAAAATATAAATATAAGCCTGATATAGAAATTCTTTTATTTTCTAATTGTTCTTTACTTTTTTTTCCATTTATATATTCTTTAAATGCTTCCTCCAAATATATTTTAATATGGATAAAAAAAATTAGCATTTTTTTCCTTCTAAGAAAACTTGAATAAAGCTTGCTAAAATTGCGTTTTAGTTTATACTATTTAATTTAAAATTAAATGACTTTTGCATTTTTTTATCCTACCACCTTCACTTTTTTGACTTTTTAAGCTAATCTGGGTTAATTCTATTTGCTATAATATTGTTTAAAAATTTTTTGTTAGCTCAAGGGTATGGCTCAAAGCTTCCCAAAAATCTTTCTCCTTCTTTTCAATCTTTCTGTTTTTGTAAAATATCTATCTTATCGAACAATTAAAATTAGCTATTATTTTACTCGTACTCGTAAATATATTTTTTAAATTGTGAAGTCAAATTTTTTAAATAGGAGATATATCTGAAGAAGCTTCTCCATCTAGTGGCTAACCAAATATGTGCGGGTTAGGGTGATGTTTGGCCTTTCGTTTCTTGAATTAACTTTCGCCTTATACCTGTCGCTTTTTAAATTTATTTTTGGTTCACCCCTGATACAGGTTCTGATATGGGATTCAATTTTTTATACACTAATGATCTCAATATATAGTTTAGGTAATTCCGGTCACATTTATAATTTTTACATATAATTTTCTCCTCTTTTATAATTAATTCAGTTGGGAATTATTTAAATTCATTTTTTATATCATTATATCACCATAAAAAAACTAAAATTAAGTATATGTATTTAATTTTATAATATTATTCCAACAATAAAATGCTAATTAAACTCATCTTTTATAATTCTTGTCTATTCCTCGGTTTTTTCTTTTTTTAGTGCCACCTGCTTTTTTCTTGTCTTATTTTAAGAGTTTCCTTATTTGTTTTATAGGCCATTTTTGGTATTTATTCTTTGAAAAATAAAGAACAATTTTTTTATTTTTTTATTTTAATTTTTTTGGTTTTTTGGGCCATTTCCGGTTTTTGAATTTTTTAAAATTTATTTTTCCTCTCTACCGTATATGCTCAAATAATTCATACCTCCTCTAGACAGATGTTGAACAAAAATTGTTACTTCCTTAAAACTAGTTATAGGTATGTACTTATCCCTTCTAAAATAACCCTCAAATAATTACCACCGCTCTATTAATTAATCCCTCAAGCGAGAGTTTGAAGAATAATTATATACGGTTTTTTGTGTTTTATTATATGTTTATTTTTTCCTCTGTTTAATATTTTTTTCCAAAAAAATTTTATTTTTATTTTCTATTTTTTTGGCTATTAAGCTAATCTGATTAAAATTAGCTAGTTTAATTATTGTAGTCTATTTTAAAATTTAATAAGGAAAAATTTTTTTAGAGAACAAAAAAAGGGCTGCAAATAATGTTTGGGGTACTATAATTTATTTTAAATTTGGTGTGGGTGTAAAAATTAATTTTTTAAAAAAAATAACAGGAAATGCTTCTCCTATTTTTGTTATTTTTATTTTTTTCTTCTCTTCATGTCATCAATAAAACCCATCAAAAAAATAACTGAAAAAAAAAATAAAAATACATATTTTATTAGTTTGGAAAATGCGGGGAATGCTTTTTAGATTTATTATAAAATAAAATAATCAAAAAAGCAAGGGGAAAAATTGAAAATAAAATTGGAAAAAATTTTTTCGAAGAGAAAATTGAATGAATATGTGCTAGAAAAATATAGAGATTTTTATGGCGCAGTTATTTTTTTTTATAAAAAAATAAAAATGCTTAAAGTAAAAGTCATTTCTAATGCTTTTTGTTTTATTAGTTAAGTTTTTTTTGTTTTTTTTTTCTTTAAATTTAATTTAAAAATTTGGAAAGAAAAAATTCTTTCTACAAAAAAGTATACCTAATTTAATTCTATCTTTATTAGGTTAGATAATTTTAAATTTAATTTTTTAACTTTAATTTTATTTTTAATTCTCTAAGATATTTTTTAATAATATTTTAATAATATTTTTTTTTATTTTTCTATTATTAAATTAAAAAATATTTTTTGAATTTTTTTAATTAGATAGACGTTAGAAATATTTTTTTTCATTTTTTGATTTTTTAGATATTTTTCTCTTTTCAATAAAATTTTTGAAATTTTTAGTCGGAACGATTTTTTATTATTTTTTTTTATTTATTCTCACTTTGCTTCTGTTTTTAAAATCTTAGGGCCTTATGGCTGACAGATGGGAGAGAAAAGAAATAATGCAAGAAAATGTATTTATTTTTTTATTTTAATTTCTTCAAAAAATGTTTTTTTTTTAATTTTTAAAATATATATAGAATTTCTCTAATATATCACCTTTCTAAATCACCCATCTGAAGCCAAATTAATTTTATGTAGGTAGCTGACTTAGGGAAGTGAGGGAGAAAAAGTCAGTTCTAAACACACCCCTCAGGACAGTATATATATTCCCATATACCAACACTCCTTGTAGGAGTGTTGGTATATGGGAAACTTTGAACAGAATATTTTTTTTAGTTTTTAATATTTTTTGGGCACTTAAAATTAATTTTTTTACACAACTATTTTAAGCCTGTATTCTATTTTTTAAGGTTAAATGTTTTATATATTCCTATTTTTTTAATTTTCCCTTTAAAAATTAAAAAAAAATTTTTTTAGGTTTCTAAGAATAAGGAAAAATTTTATTTTTAAATATTTTAAATGTTGCAATTTTTTATTAAAATAATAGTATATATTATGTATTTAGTCCTAAAAATAAATCTTTAAACAAAGCTAATTAACTAGGAAGTTAATTTTAATTTTTCTCTTTAAGAATTATTTTTTGAATGACGCGAAAATAAGAAGCCTTTAAAAAAAGCTTCTTATTTTAGTTCTTTTGGAAGGGCAAAAATTAAAAAAAGAAATTAGAATATAAATCTAAAATTCTGACATTTTTTCAAAGTGAATATTTAAATAAATTTTTTAATTTCTTTTTGGGAGGAAGAAAATTTTTTAAATGGCTTTGAATTTTTTAACACCCTTAAAAAATTTCTGCATAATATACTATATTAAAAAATTTTTTTTTTCAAATTTTGCGCAAAAATAGGAAAACAAAGAAAAAGCATTGGGAAAATAATGCTAAAATAATTATTTTATAAACAAAACAATATTTAATAGATTATTTCAAAAAAAAAATTATTTTTTTTGGAAGCTTTTTTTGTTGTCATGTGTTGTGGTATTTAAATTCGTAGCTTTACAAAACAATTTTTTTTTATTAAAAATTTTTTCTAAATACTTATTTAGTATATTTTTCTATTAGGTTTAATTAGGTATCAATTTTTTGCTTTATCAATTTTCATTTTTTTATCAACTACAAATTTATTAAAAAAAATTTTTTACATAATAAATATTTTTTAGTTTTAAAGTTTTTTTTAAAAAGTTTTTTTTTCTATTTTTTATTAAAAAAATTTTTTTTCATGACAGACTTTATTTATTCATTTACATATTTTTTTTAAATAAAAGTGTAATTACATGTTATTTTAATTTTTGCAATGTTTTTCTCTCAAACATTTTTTATTTTTATTTAATTTTTACTTAAAAATTTTTTAATATTTATTTACGTAAAATACTCAAAAGAACAAAAACTTTTTTTAAAAATTATATCCTTTAAAAAACCTAACAATTTTGTTTAAGTAAAATATCTATGTGTTTAATAACCCTCCCATTTTTTTCTTGTTGTAGGTCTTATTATTTTAAAAGACACACGTTGATACAAAATATTTTTCAATTATTTCTTGTTTCTGTAAAAATTATTTTTTTACTTTATTTTATTATTTTCTGTGACAGCTTTAAACTGCGCAAAAATTAATTTTATTTTTTATATAAAGTTAAGTAAATGTTTTGAGATTAAAAAAGGGGTAAAAATGAAAGTCTGACCATTTTGTATATATCGAAAGAAAAATAGAGGGGGCATCCTTGGTTTACCCATATTTAGTGATTCTTCAATTTTTTTGATTGTAAAATGGCTAATACTTGATAAAAAAAATTTTCCCATTTTTCTATTCCCCATTTTTCGTGTTTCTTTAGTATTTCGTTATTTTTTGGCCTTGTGTCGCGTTTTGCGTTTTTTCAATTGTCCTGAGATTGAATAAAAAACTCATGGTAATTATTCGAGAAAAATTGCTAAAATAAGCTGATCTTTTTTTGGGAATTTATTACGTGTTTATCTTATCTTCTCTTTTTTGTACATCTTATTCTATTTAAAGAAGATATTTTTAATCATAATTCCGTATTTATTTTTTGTACGTAAGAGGGATTTTGTGAATGGAATAAGGGGGTAGTGAATATACTCTTTAAAATCGTTAAATCTGCCCTTTTAAAAATTAATGTAATTTTTGAAAAAAAATTTTTGGCGAAAATTTTTTTGTGTGTATAAAAGTATGGACTCTGTTGCCATTTTTTATTAAAAGAAATTTTTTTTAAATTTGTATTTTGAAAATTTTCAGGCTCTAGCCACTCAAAGTAAAACCCGAACCAAGTCATAATTTTTTTGAGATTCGATTCTTGTAGGACCCTTCCAGTCCGGTCTCTAGTTTAGATATTAATTTCCTAACAAAATTAAAATTTTTCAAGAATATAAATTTAGATATCCGCGCATAACTTGCATATAGTAATAAATAGGCGGAAATCAATGAGGAATTTAATTAAATTTTTTAATTTTTTCTAGCATACAATTTTTTTTTAATTTTTAAATAATACAAATGATTTGCTATTTTGTTGTACTTTTTTTTCTTTTAAAATTTTTTTTCACTTCAACTTTTTTTTTTAAATTAATTTTTTAAATATAAAATGCCCTTTTTCCGTGACTTTAACTCGCGCGGCAAAATTTTTTCTACTTTAATATTTTCTCTTTTTTTCCTTCTTTTATTCCCACAATTAAATAAAAAAATTTTTTTTTAAAAAATATTTTCTTAGAATTTCTTAAAATTTTATTTAATTTTCTTGAAAAGTAAAAAATAATTTTATAAGCTTTTTTTTTGAATTTTTAAAAATTTTTTTGTAAAAATTTAAAAATTAAAAAAAAATTTTTTTATTTTAAAAATTAAATATTTAATTAATTAATTGTTGAAAAAATTTTTTTATTACCAAGAAAAATTTTTTTGGAACAAAAAGGAAAAATATTTTTTTGAAAATGTTTTCTAAGAAAAATTTCTTGTTCTTTAATTTTTTAAACTAAAAATTAATTTAAATTTTAGGTTAAAATAAATTTTTTTGAATTTTTAAAAATTTTTGGAATTTTTAAAATTTAAGGCATTATTTATAAGAGAGATATTTATAAATTAATTTCTTAAAATTTGCAACTTTTTTAATTTAATTAATTATTTAATTCTTTAATTTTTTAATTAAATTAATAATTAATTTTTTCTAAAAATAATTTTTTACTAAAAATAATTTTTTTATACCTTTTCTACTATTTAATTAGGTAAATATTTCCAAACATTTTTTTAAATTTATTTTTGAAATTAAAAAATATATTTTTTTCCTTTTTTAAAATTTTTTAATATTTCGATAGGATTTCGTTATAAGGTTTTTTTACGTATTAACTTTTATAGGTTGGGCATACCTTGTAGTTTATTAGGGTGCGTTTTTTATAAAAATTTTTTTCTTTATTCTAAATTAATTCATTTTTGTTTCTATTTTATAGCTATAAATTTATTATATTATTTTTAAATAAATTGTTTAAAAATAATTTTTATTAAAGGTTCGGCCTTTTTTCTTTGTATTTTTAAGCTTAATAAACGAGATTTATGTCATTCTAATTTTATTTTTATTAAATTATATAAATATTTTTTTTTGTTTTATTTAAAACAATTAGTTAATTACCGGAATTAATTTATATATCTTTTATATTAAAAAAAGTTTTTTTATAAAAAATTCCAAATTTAACCAAAAAATTTACGTAACAGCTTTGTTAATGCTACGAAAATAAGGTGGTTTTAAAAAGCTGTTAAAAAAGAAAAATTTTTTTAAATTAATTTAATTTGGGTATTTTCTAGACAATTAGGTTACTAAATTAAAAAAAATTAATTAATATTAAATTTAATAAATTTTTTGGTTAATTTTGGAATCAAGATAGACTGTACTTTAATAAGAAAATAATTATTATTTATTTTAACACCCCCTTCCCCATAATTTGACCATTTTTTATTGTTCAAAAAAAATTTTTTTTCAATTTTTTGAGCTTAAGATATTAAAAAATTTTATGAAATTTAATTTAAAATTTTTTTAGTTTAAAAATTGAAATAAATTTATTAAAATGCTCATCCAAACAACTAATTCTTCTACTAGTCATCTTAATAATTCTTTTACAAATTTAATGGAAAATAATTCAAATAATGAGGAAATATCTTCTGAAGGTGATTTTTAAAAATTAAATTGTGAAATTTGGACATTTTGAAATTTTTTAAAAATTTCGAAAAATAAAAAAAAATTTTTTTTCGTTTCTGGACCTTTTAAAAATTTTTAAAAAAATTTCTTAGAAATTAATTTTTAGAAGAATCTGGTGGCCATGAATATTTATTTGTACTGCCATTTATTGTCCTTTTTGGCCTATGTGGCAATATAATCTCTCTTGTAGCTATATTTCATTCTAGACTTCGAAAAGTAAAATAACTTGAAAAATTTTTTAATTAAAAAAATTTTTTTAAAGATGCCAGCAAATCAATATTTAATTGTTTTGACTATTGCTGATTCTGTTTTTTTAATTGGAATTATTATGGTTTTATTTAAGGTGAAAATTTTGAGGAGGGGAATTTTTAAAAATTTTTAAAAATTTTTACAGGTTGATTATACAGATTTTTTGCCTTGTGTTTTAGTTGAATATGTATTAATGACTAGTTCTTATGTAAGCAGTTGGTCTATTGCTGCATTGACTTTGGAACGTTATTTGGCTATTGCTCATCCTTTAAAACATGTACAATATGGACATATTAGTCGGTGGAAGGTGAGGGGGGAAAATTTTTAAAAATTAAAAAATACAGAATGCCAAAAAAATTTAAAAAAAATGCCAAAAAATATCGAAAAAATGCCAAAAATAAATTCTTAAAATTTACATAAAATAGGGGCAAATTTTGCCTTAAAATAACCGGAAATAAGACCATAAATAGAACCAAAAAGAATTAACATTATAACAGAAAAATGCCAAAAAATAAATTTAATTTTTAGACAATGTGTTGTTGGCTTCCTTTACCTTTTCTACTTAATTTGGTTCAATTCTTTTCTCTTTCGCCTCCAGACGATTCTACAAGGCTTGTTAGAAAATGTGAAGTTAAAAATGGGGAATTACAGGTATGTAGATTAGAATGGAACAATAATTTTTAAAATGAGGGAGAGAGTGAGAAAACTCTCCCAATAAAATCTCCCCAATACTAGTACACTTCTATTTAAGATACTTTCTTAAAATTTGATTTGCCTCTGGGTATGGCGAACTATCTAAGCAATACCCTCTATTTTGTAAACCCTTCCATTATAGACTACCAGTAATACTGAAAACATCTGTTTAAGATACGACTGGGTAGGAAAGGCGCTTCTAAGCGTTATCCTCTATTTAAGATGTATTCCTCATGATAAGATATGATTTTTTCTGTGCCAACTCTCTTATAAGTGAGGTCTCTCTATGGTTTGACGGATCCGGATATGGAGAAATTTTCGGTTTGAATATAGGTTTCAGATTTCGGGGATTTCCCAGTATCCGCCAACCTTTGGCCCCAACTCTTTCTTTAAAAAATATTTTTTTTCTTAAGATGATTGCCGAACTTTTGGACGTTCTTCTATGTTATTGCCTTCCTTGTTGTATCGTTGTTGCTTTAAATTTAATTATTGCTTCAAAAGTGCGTAAAGCAGATCGTTCATTTTATAATTCATCTCCTCCACCACCCCCTCACCATCAATCCTCAATTAAACGTCGAACATTTACAAATAATCGTCCAGCAAGTTTGTCTTCATTAAAGAAAAAGAAAAGTTTAACAACATCTTCAGCTAAAAGTTCTGTTGGATCTACAACAATAATAACACCTAGAAAAAATTCGGCATCACAAAAATTGTCTATGCCTTTAGGGGCGTCGACGAGAACTGCTGGAGGTGAATAAAAAAATTATTTTACTTAATATATAAAAATTAATATATAAATTTTTTGCCTTTAAGAATTAGAGGGATGATTCTGATTTATAAAAACCAGAAAAATAATTTTCTTCAAAATTCTGGTCAAGTTCTGAATTTTTATTTAAGCGTTAGTCGTTATTCCCCACATTTGAACCTGGAGTCCTTAAATTATTATAACTCTGGGTTAATTGGAGATAAAAATCTGATTTTTATGTCATTAGATAGAGGAGGTTCTTAGCTACAAAAATTTATATTAAGTAAATTTTTAACCTGCTTTATTCAAAAATTGTGCCCAAAAAACTGTTAAAAAACTTACAAATTTTAATTTTTAAAAGGTGGATCACTCGCCTCTTCAGCATCTTCTGCAGGCACTCGTATACTTCTTGTAGTTCCTGTTGTTTATATATTATTAAATACTCCTTTTTATTTAATTCGACTTATTGACACGGTAAATTATTTAAAAATACAGTTGGATCTAGCTATAAGATAAATCGTTTAGGCAGCTTTCCACACCCAATGGCTACCCAAACGTAACTTAAACAGAGTTGGGCCTTAAATAGAGGTTTATCTAATACAGGGTATATCTAATATAGAGGGTATCTTATATGGATGGGAAAGTTTATCCACCTAATGTCCGATCAGATGTGCCTTAAATAGAGGTGTGCTTTATATTGGGAGGTATCTAATAGGAGGTAGCTTATATTGGGAGTATTTTATATTGAGGTCTGACTTTAATGCAATATTTTTTACTAAAATAATTTTCTTCTCAATTTTAAGATTGCTCTAAATTTATTCAATTCTGACGCCTTTCAAGGAAGTAGTGGAAGTTTGGCATCAAATCCCTTGTTAGCCTCTCTCTACAATTTTGCCCATTATCTATATTATGTCAATTTTTCCTGTGATGTAATAGTCTACGCATTTTCTTCAGCAAATTTTCGACGAACAGTATTAATAGCTTGGAAAAGAATTTTATGCCCAGGCTGGAATGGGTCTAATAACGCCTTAATTTTAAATAATACAACAAAAATTGGAAGAGAATTAAGTTCAAATAACAACAAAAATTCCTCTATACGTTCACGTTTATTACCCCAAACACATTTATTGTTGGTACAACAACAAGTATTAACAACAACACCTAAAAATAATAATAGACGTTTAAGTAGTTGTGTTAATGGAGAATTAAATAATAATAATAATAGGGAGGAGAAGGAAGAAATGTGTAGAAAAGAAAGGCCAAAATCGTTTAGTAATACGTTGTTGAAGCAAAAAGAGAATGGAAATTTTAATTGAAAGCTTTAAATTTTTTAAAATTTGATTTCTTATTTATGACCTCATTTATAAGATGCTCCCGATACTGGAGACTCCTCTATTTAAGAGACGCTTTCTAGGTTTAATTAGCCATTTGGAGTGAGGGGTAAGTGTGGGGGAAGGGGGAGGCGACACCCTTCAATTTGAGATACCCTAATACTGGAGACCCCTCTATTTAAGAGACGCCTTCAAGGATTTCGATTAGCCATTGGGTGTGGGCAGCAGTATAAGCATACCCCTCGATTTAATATACCCCTTCATTATAAGATACGATTTTTCTAACCCCAAGGGTTTTTCTTATGGTGAGGTCCGTCTGTATTTAAATTGATGATTATTTAAAATTTGCCGATTTTCTGTTTTATATTTTTGAATTTATATATAAATTATTTTAAAGCCTTAAGAAAGTTTACCTCTTTTAAAAATTAATAATGAAAATAAGAGAATATTTTTTAAAATTAATTAAAAGTCTTATAAAATCAGAATGGGTTCACATGGTAATTAAAAAAAATTTTTTTTAAAGAAGACAAAATTACCTATGTATACCAATCCTGATAAACAAAACTTTTGGTAAAGGATATACGATTTGAATAAAAATAATGGGGAAGGGTAAGTACACTCGCGAGGGTCCTTCTGTAAATTTTTATGTAAATTTATTTTTAAGCATTAAATAAATGATTGGCACAAAAAGACAAAAAAATGTTGAAAGCGTCTGGTAATAGGGGAAAAAAATAAAGGCCACAATAGGGAGAAGAGAAGCGAAGCCAAATAAATAAAAAAAATTTTTAATGGCCGATGATCGGCTGCTTAGTTGATGAATAGAAGAGATAGATAAACAAAAAATAAATATTATAATGATGACATTTTTAAAAAAAAGATTTTTTTTAACATTTAAAAAATGAAAAGTAGAGAGGGGAGGGAGGAAGATGGGAATAAGAAGCTGCCGCTATATTCCTTTGGTTTTTTGTTGAATAATTGTATTTTTAATGCCATAATAAATATAATAATTGAGTAAAGCCTCAATTAGAGATTTAGGTAAATCTTTATTTAAGACTAGGCTGCGACGGTTCATTCATTCACCGTTCACGGTTCATTCACGTTCTTTAAATTAATACGTCAAAATATAATCTCTTATCTTTCAACTAAAAAACAATTAAATTTAAAAGAATAAATATTTATTTTATCAAAAAATTAAATTAAAATAATTTAGTTATTATTTGTAAAATTCCCAACATTTTTATTTTTAGTAAATGAAGAAAATGGAGTAATTATTGAATTATTTTTATTTTTAAAATTATTAATTAAAGGCCTAGATAAATTTAAATTTGGCTGTTGACCATTGTTTTTATTTAATTCCAAAGTTGTTGAAAGAGCTGTTGGGGTTGCTGGAGGAGAAGAAAATGTATAAAATGGTGAGGAATTTTCACTGCGAGGAATAAAGCCTGGAAAAAAATATTTTTTTATTAGTTGACATTTTGACATGTTTTTGGGTAATTGACATTTTGGCATATTTTTGGGTAGTTGACATTTTGACATATTTTCCCCTAGTTGACATTTTGACATGTTTTTGGGTAGTTGACATTTTGGCATATTTTTGGATAGTTAACATTTTGAAATACAGTAATTTTACCTTTAGTTTCTCCATTCAAATAAGGAATAAAATAAGACGAATAATTTTGATAATTTTTACTTAAATATTTTAAAGGAAATGTTGTTGGAGAAGCAAATTGTTGTTGTCGACGATGTTGTGGATTTATTGGATTAAATTGTAAGGGGGTTGGAATATTAGAAAATTCGTTATTATTTACAAACATCATTTGATTAAAAGGATTAGGCTGTGGGGTAGTTGGAGAGACTGGAAAATTTGGGGGGTTTTGATTTTTGATTTTCGACATTTTGAAATTTTGGCATTTTTACATTTCGAAATCTTAAGATTTTAAAATTTGGACATTTCGAGTCCTTAGCATTTTGAACTTTGGATATTTTGAACTTGGGATATTTTCAAATCGAAAAATTTGCAAATTGGACATTTCGAATTTTTGGCAATTTTAATGAGTCCTTGGCATTACGAAATTTTCACATTTTGAACTCTGGGGCATTTTAAAATTATTATTTTAAAAATTCCTAAACCTCCAAAAAAACTGCCGCTAGTGAAGGGATTTGGAGGAGGCAAATTCTGATCCACAGCATTCAAAGTAGCCTCAACCTGTCTGTCTAAAGAAGCTAGTCCAAGCTGGGGAAAAACAACTTGTCCATCTCTACTTTCAGTTAAATCTTTAATAATTCTTTTAATTAATTCTGTTGTAGCTGTAGAATTTCCATTATTTAATTCTTTAATTAATAAATTCCTTTTTTGCGGGGCCATTTGGGCTAATTGGGAAATTACGGCGTTTTCTTGATTGGTTTTGATTGCTTGGATTTTTGACCAAGTCTCTAGATCCATTGGAGTGTCTGATGATCCGATAAAGTTGATGGAAGTTGTTGGGTCTGTCTGTTAATGATATATAGTGGACCTTGTTATAGGTTACATCCTTGGGGGTGAAAGGATTTTACTGAGGGGGGAGGGGCTAGGGGTATACCCCCTATACTAGGGCTCATTTGACCGTAATCTCCTCCACATAAAAAACCTCCTATCCCTCTAGAGTTCCAACACTTGTGGCATTTTGACGGATATTAGGGGGGAGTAGCTATTTCCCTATCTCCTCCCGGGAAAATGATCTGATCGGGTCGAGTGATACCTCATTTGAAAGGGCATTAAAATGGCTTCCCGAAAAGTTAAGGTTAGTATATGAGGCTTATAGTGAGGGGGAGAGAAGGGTTTAACATACTCGCCGAAGAAAAGGATGAACCAAAGCAGCAGTCCCTGTCAACATTTGCATGCCTGGAAGCATACTACGTTCATCTGGGAATTTTTAAAAATTTTCAAAATTAATTAAAAACAGACTCTTGTTAAATTTATCCTCCCCAAAGGGTTCAACTAACTGTTGTTGCTTAATATTTAAAAAAGGATTGGGTGGGGGAGTTGTTAGAGAAATTTTAAAAAATAGAGAAATTAAGGAGAGGAAGAAAATTAATTTAAAATTCATTTTAGGGGAATTAAAAATTCAGAAAAATTTTTTTTTAATTTTTAAGGGAATTTTGGGGTGAAATTGTGCTAAAAATCTCTTCAGAATGCTTAAAAAATAATAAAAAAAATTATTAAAAAACAAGTTTTATTTAAAATTTATTCCAAATAAATAAATGAAACTTTAATCGGATTTTTGGTGAAAATAAAAATAAAATTTTCTGGTTTTTAACAAAGGAAAGGAATTTAAAAAAAAGAAAATCCGCTTTTCTATTATGCTTAAAAATCCGCGTTTATATTATGCTTATATTATGCTTAAATCAATTAGCAAATCTACTAGCCAAATGTAAAAAATCATCAATCACAACTTGTATAGCCTTTAAATCACCAAAATATTCCTCTTTTTCATAAATTTGACTAACATCCTCAGTATTCCCCCAATCTGCCCATTCTCCGCCCTTTTTAAACATGGCTAATAATGCTGGAATTTGATGGAGACGTAGTTGAGGATCACGGCGAAATGGATTATTTGGATTATACCAGCTGAAGAAAAAGGGGAGAGATTTTTAAAATTTTTGGGGAGAATTATAGTAATATTTTAATTAAAGTGAGGGAAGTTTAAAATTTAATTATTATGTTTCTGTTATCGGGAAAGTTTTGGTTTTTATGGAATTAAACAGAGAAGATTCTGAACTAGAAAAACCCATAAAATCAAAATTTTTGAAAGAAAATTCTGAAAGTTATTAATCTTTAAAAGGGGAGAGGCATGTGTTTATAGCCGTAGCTGCCTAACTTAAAGACCCATAAGCTGAAGTAAAGTTAAGCCAGGAATTTGAATCAGATGCCAAAAAATAGAGAAGAATCTGGGCTATCAAATGGTGTTTGAAATATATTTTTAGGTTAAAGTTGAATAGAGTTATGAATTTTTAAGTGATTTTGGTCAGCACCCCCAAAATTTAATAATTTTTTACCAAATAATTTTTAAAAATTTATTAAAAAGCTTACTAATCACGAGCACCAACTTGACAATTAACCCAATGTATAGGCACATTATTAATTGAATTAGAACTATTTAACTCTTCATTTTTTAATTTTTCTTCCAATTTATCCAAAGCTAGCCAAACTATAGGGTCTGCCTTAGCAGAATCTTCACACCAATTAGAGCCATCAGACAATTTCGAATCAGTAAAATAAACAAAAATAATATGGGAAGGCAAAGGTCTGTCAGGATGCGAACTTTGTTTTAAACGAGAATCTAATTGACGTAACATTAATTGGAGGTCATCAAAACCGGTGACGGAATAACGATAAAAATTCATTTTTTAGTTGAAAATAAATAAATTCTCTCCGACTATTTTTGTAAAAATGAAAGGAAAATAAAAGAAAAAATTTAAAAATGAGAGGAATTTTATTGACAGATTTTACCGAAAAATAAAAAAAACATCGATTAAAGAGGTAGGAATTAATGATGAACGAAAAGAAAAATAAAAAAAACTCATATTTTAAAATCAAGAATGGGGGAGGGATTGGGGGAGGGGGTAGAGATAATATAAGAGTACCAAAAATACCATATATGCTCGAATTATTACCCTCTCTAATAATATAGAGAGGGTATAGCTCTATCGAACGACCTATAGCTTGCCCCGATCAGTAAAGATTTTTTCAAAAATTTAGTTTTAACCCAATATTAATTAAAATTTATACCCCAAATTGAGGGGTACCCTATAACTTTTGAACAAGAGCGGCCTCCCGTTTTTGCTTTCAATTTTTAAATTTTTTAAAAATAATTTATTTATGGGTCTTAGTCCACGGATTATATCTCTGGAGTAATGGAAGTCTATTAATTCGGTACACGATTTTTATATACAGCTTTTAATGCTGTTTCATATGAGCTATCGTATGTCTATATCCTAGCAGATTTTTAGAAAAAATTTTGGTTTACCCCAATATTTTTTAAAATAATTATAATTTTTTTCCTGGTTTTTTCAAAATATTTCCCACGTTTCCAAAAATTTTTTTCTATTTAATTATGCCCCAGGCTCCCCTATATTTTATTAAATTTATTAATGCTATTATTTGGCATATTTAAATAAATTATTTATTCCCCTCAAAAAAAATTGTCAAGGGAAATAAAATAAAAAAATAATGATGGCTTTTGCCATTACTTATTAGCTTCATCAAAAAAAATTTTTTTTCCTTTCCAATTAATGTTTGACCAAAATTGGAACAAACTGACACACAAATTATGCTTATAATAAAATATTATTTTTTAAGAAATTATTATTTTTTTTTAATATTAAAAATTTTTTTTTAATAAAATAAATAAAATAATAATTAAAAATAAAATATTATGTATTTTTAGGGCTTCTTTAATCTTTAAAAAATATTTTTTTATTAATTTTTTGGCAGTGAATTAATTTTTAAAAATAAAATTATTTTAGGAGAATGTTAAAGAAGCTTTCCAAATTTTATTTTTTCTTGGAAAAAAATTTTTTAGGAAAATAAATAAATTAGAGGTGCTTCTCTAATTGGGTGAGGGGTTTCTCTTTCCCTACAAAAAATTTTTTTCCAGAAAAATATTTAGAAAAAATTTTTTTCCAATCTTTAAGGCCATAGAAAATTTAACTAAATTTATATACTTTTAAATCTTCCCCTTTCATTTTAACTTAAAAAAATTTTTTTTCTTTAAAAATCCCCACGACTAAATGCTCCAAAATACTTACTATTATTTTTATTTTGTAAAAGTGTATTTAATTTTTTAAAAATATTTTTGCTTTTAAAATAAAGATTAATTTTTTTATTTTTTGTAAAATCCTCCTTTTCTCTCCAAAATAAAAATAATTTTATTTTTATTTAAATTAAGCTTTAAAATTATTTTTTAATGCTTATTTAGTAGCCGACTTACCTCTCTAATGGACAGATTTTCTTAATCCCTTTTTTCCTTTAAAAATAAAAATATAGTGGAGACTCTGTCAGATTTTATTATAGGAAACTCCCCTTGTGCTGAAAAAAAATTTTTTATCTCTTATATTGAGTATCTGTTAAATAGAGGGTATTTTCATTTAGTGGCTAACCAAGTTTTGTCTCTTATAATAAGGGTCTGTTAATTAGAGGGTATCTCCACTTAGTTGCCAGCCAAGTTTTAAAGATCGTAACCCAATTAGAGGTGTATTTAGTATTAGGTGGTCTCTTATAGGGAGGCCTGAGTATTTTCCAGGGTGTGTCTTAAATAGAGGGTATCGCTCAGACAGCTCTCTCCTATACCAACCTTATTTTAAAATCGTCTCTTAAATAGAAATATATCTAATATTTGGGGAGTTTTTTAGAGAGAGGTTTGTCTACCCAAAAATATTTTTAAAAATAATGCTAGAGACCTTTTGCACTTAAAAAAAACTTTTAACATTTGAGCGACATAAATAGAAAAGATTTGAGTCATTTTAAGCTCTCTAAAAAGCTAAAAAAGCTTTTTGTTTTTACTTGTTTTTTGCTAATTAACTAAAAAAAATTTCTTCCTTCAACGAATTTTTCAAGAAAATTCTGAAATATTTATTTAAAAATTTAAAAAATTTTCAAAAATAAACCCCTTCCATCCCCTCCTCTCTCCCCTCCCTTCCATTTAATATAACCTACCCTTCTCCCTTCAAGCCTCCCCCTACCTGTCTACCTCCCTATCCCACCCCCCCCCCTTCTCCTTCAAAATCAAACCCTCAATCCTCCTTTTTTCAGAAATCAACCCTCATCCCCTTTAAAATTATTTTTAATTTTTCTAAAAATTAATTTAATCCTTACTTAACTAATCTCTAATTTTTCACTCTATTTTATTAAAAAAATTTTTTTTTAATTTTTATTTTATATAAATCCTTTCATTGCGCGCTCCTTCTCGTCCCTTCATTTCCGTTTCCTGGACATCCTCCTTATTTTATTTTATGTATTTTCTTCCAATATTCTATGGTTTTTGATGTTATTAATTTTCGGATAAAAGAAAAAAATTTTTTTAGAGAAAATTTAATTAGACAGAAATTGTGTGAGTATATAAATTATTATTAGAATTATTAGTATATCCCTCTTAGCTTCTTTCTGAGTATCTCAAATTGGGGTACAGCTCTCTCAGTCACTCATATCTGCCTGTCTTCCTCGCTTTTCAAGACGAGTCTCTCTCCTTCGAGAATTAATCTCGAAGCTTGAGAGTCCTCCGATTTGATTTAAATTAGAGCCCGACGGAGGGGTTGGTCGATATTCGATATAAAAATATCGAGAAATATATTGTCAATCAGGGCTCTCATTTTATAGCCTCAGGCATGTCCTCCTTTCAAGTGCCTTAATTTAACTTTTTTTGTTAATCTCCCTAATTTTTGTAAAATATTTTTTGAAAATAATTTTATTAATTTATTTTCTCCTTCTCCAAATTACCAAAATATTTTCTTATTTTTTTGTTTTTTTTTGTTTTTTATCCCTCATTGCGCTTACATAATACACACATTTATTTTTATGTATTGCTCCAACAGACGTCATATTGCACGAATATTTTTTTTATTTTTTATTTTTTATTTTTTACAGAGTGAATATTAGCTAATAATTAGAATTTTATAAAGCGTAAAAAGTCTTTTTCAAGTTTATTTTTGTATTTTTTATTTATTTTTAATTTTTGGCGCTGAACCGACCTTTTAAGGTTATACTGCTTGACCTTAGTCCGGTTTTTCTTTAATAACTCTAGAACCAATAAAGCTTTAAAAATAGTTTTGACACCATTCGATAGAGAATTGAATAAGCTACAAAATAAAATTCATTTGAACATTTTTGGTCAAAAAATAGAAAAGTTGTAGTCGAAAAACTGTCGAAATTTAGATATTTTTCACACATAAATGTTGATTTTTTTGGATCCAAGTTTATTTATGTAAATAAAATTATTATTTTTTTTTGTAAAATTTAATTCTTTATTAGAAAAATTTTTTTTTAATTTTCTGGATTAATTTTAAAATTTTTTTAATTAAAATGTCTGTCTAGTTAATAATTTTTTGACTTTTGCTTTATTCCAAATTAATTTTAAAAAAATCCAAAAATGGAATAAAAAACCGGAACGTGCAAATGAACACATAAAAAAGTGTGTTTGAATATTACTAAAGAAAATTGAAAGTGAGGAAATTAGGAGGATATCGAGAGAATTTGAGGGGAGAACACCGGGAACACACAAGAAAAATGATTTCTTTTCCTCCTAAAAAATTTTTTTTCTTCAAAAAAAGTGAGTATTTTTAACACCAAAAAAGGGAATATTTTTATTAGAAAAAATGGAAAAATCCAAAAAAGTTTTCCTATAATTTTTTGACTCCAACAATATTTAATTCAATTTTAAATTAAATGTTAGCGAGAAAGTTTAGTTACAATTTAAAAAATATTTTCGTTTTGGTTTAAATTCCCAATAGAAACAAAATAAAAAAAATTCTGTCAACTATTTTTAAAAATTTTATTTTTATACTGTCGATTTTTCGAGGCATAATAATCCTCTAAAATTTAATTTCGGAATTTCAAAACAGTTATGTTCAGACCTTTATGTAAACTTCGAGTAATGTGGATGTATTCCCTTTAGTTTTTTTCCTTAAAACCTTAAGGGAGCTTTATGATATCCAGTAAATCAGAGCAGGGCTATAGCTATTTCTCTCCTTTAACTAGTGCAAAAGGTTATTCGGCGGCTGGGAGCGAACCAGCATCTTCAGTAGACCGGATGATGTGTTAGCCATTACACCATGCCGCCTACTGAACAGCCTTAGGAAATAAATAGCTTATGCTTTATTATCCTAGTAAATTTCTATCACAAAGGTACATAGTGGTGAGATTCAACCATGAAAAAAGATTTTTTAATTTTTTTAAATTTTTTTCTGATTTTAAATCTAAATAAATATAAGCACGCTTAACTTCCTTTTTTTTAATTTTTATTTTCTTTTAAATTTTTTTTCAAGATTTAAGCTAACCTATTATTTATTTAGTTAAGTCACGCAATTAAAAAATAAAAAAATATTTTTTTAATTCTTTTATTTTTAATAGTACATTTATTTTTAAATTTTAATTGGGTATTTTTAAAAATCCTTAGGGAGAAGCACGCTCCCCTTTACGCCCCATAACTTTATTTTGGATCAATCGAGAATTTTGATTTTTTCAAATCTTGTAGTGCATTTAATTCTCTATCCAATGATACCAAAATAATTAAAAAGCATCCATCTAATCAAAAGTTATAGGGCCGGTACTTGAGTGAACTGCTCCATCTAGGTGCATTTTAAACCCCATAACTTTACTTTCGGTCAGTCGAGAATTATAATTTTTTCCAATCTTGTAGTGCTTTAGATTCTCTATTAAACGGTACCAAAATAATTAAAAAGCATTCACCCGTTTATGAGTTATAGGGCCGGGACTTGACTGAACTGCTCCGTCTAGTTACTGTTTTATTTTTGGCAGTGAAAAGGCTTGAATTAAGAGATATTTTTT
Organism: Meloidogyne incognita; assembly: GCA_036172945.1. NCBI lineage: Eukaryota > Metazoa > Nematoda > Chromadorea > Rhabditida > Meloidogynidae > Meloidogyne > Meloidogyne incognita. The sequence continues at coordinate 6,605,893 of JARQAC010000012.1, read as the reverse complement.
TTTAATAACAAAAATTTAATTTATTAAAGTCCCAAAAATAGATGGATAGGTTTTTAAATTGTATATGAAGCGTATTAAAAAGTGGCAACATTTGACAAACATTATTTTTTAATAAACTAAATTTGGCCAATTTATTAAATTAATATTTCGAAAAAAATAATATTTTTTTTTTCCGGGAAAAAATTTTTTTTTAGTATTTTTACTTCCCTAAAAATTTTTTTTCAAGGAAAATTTTTTAATTAGTCAAATTTTAATAATTTATTTCCTTGTTTAAAATCCCTTTATCCCCCAAAGTCCTCTTTCTTTTAAATTTTCGATTAAATAAATTTATTTAAATTTATTTATTATTATACATTAATAAATATTATTTTTTTATCAATTTTTTAAAATTTATTTTTGGTAACTAAATACACACATTTTAATTTATTAAAAAGATAAGAAAATTAATTAAATAAATTTTATGATAAAATTAATATTATATTCACTTATTACATGATAAATTAATTTTGAAAAAATTTTTAAAGACTTTCTCGGATATCCCTCTACTTTTCTCTATTAAACACCTCCTAGTTGTCTTAGTAAACGAGAGTCTGTTGCCTCTAGACCTCCACAAAACTCCTATTTTTCTAGGCGAAACAAGAACAAAACGAAACGTTTGGTGAAGGTCTAAATTGGCATTTAAATTTTTAAAAATAAATTTTCTTATAATTTATAATTATATATTTATTCAATAAAATACCCAGAACACCTTATTATTATTTTATTTTTTAAAGCTTTTATTTTAAGCGTAATTAAGGGTTTCTTGTATTTATTATTTTAAATCAATTCAAAATTATTAAAAAAATTTTTTTTAATTTTTTAAATGAGAAGACTAAAAATAAAATTTAAAATAAAATTTTATACAATAATATATTAATTAAAAAGTATATAAAAAATGTCTAAAAATGAAGAAAAAATGGCATTTTTGGAAGATATTTTATTTTTTAAATTTTGTAAAATTCTAAAAAAATTTTTTAAGGATTTAAAAAATTTATTTAAAAGCTACGAATATTTTTAAAAATTTTTTGAAAATTTTTTTGAATTTATTAAAATTAATGTTGGACAGTTCAGCAATAACAACAAATACTCGTTTGGGGTATACGGTAGGTTTATTTTTGAGTTAAATAAACTTGACGTAAAATGATGTGACTACGCTTGAGCGGAATTTTATAAATTAATTTTAAAAAATCCTATAAGCTTGAAATTTTGCATAGTCAAAGCACAGCAACATAAAATAGGCAAAGGCTGCAACCAGCCACTTAGAGTCTTAGTTAGAGTCTTAGCAGTTTTGAAGCGAAAGAAAGAGAAAGGCATGTATCTCGGTCCAAATTCATTTCTGAGAATAGAGTTTGGTACCAATCGACTCGGCTCGACGAGACGAATCGATTGATATATAAATCGAAAGACTTTGGAACCAGCTACCGGCTAAAGTGATGCAATACAGCAAATCCATACAACGTCGTGAAATGTTGCTACAAAATCGTGAAATTTTTTTAATTTCTTTTTTAAAAGAATCTTCATGGTATTATCTATGATATTGGTAGACAGATTTTTAAATCTATAGAGATTTATTGAGATAAAGCTTCTCAAAGTTGGCACATAAAAAATGACCGTATCCTTATAAAAATAGCACGCGGAAAAAATAGAGTGAAAAGATGAAGAGAAAAATTCAGTATGCACTGAAACGGGGCTTGGTTGCAGGTTATGTTGCTGTGTCAAAGCTAATAGTCTTAGCTATGTTCCCTGAAAATTTCAAAATTTTTTGTTTTCTATAAACAAAGTTATAGACTAATATGTCTCATAAGGTTGATATTTTTAAGATACTTGGTATTTTCTGAAATAATTTTGGAAATATTCAATCAAAAATTCTGAAATTTTCTGTGGAGATAGAAGACACTATTAAGGAGGTATTTGCAAAATTTCATAATTTTAGGGTTCATATTTTTTGTTTTATGAGGGAATTAGTATAGGCCGAATATGCCTAAAAGGGTTATTCTTCATAGAAAATTGTCTTAAAAATTTCAAAGAAAATTTCAAAAATTTTTTTTAATTTTTTAAAGCCTTGGACATCAGAAAAACCCAAAAACATAAATAACACCAATTGTCGTCATTCAACCACCAACCAAAATAAACACAAAAATGTTTCACCTGCCCTATCTTTAACTTCAACCTCTACAACCTCTAGTAATTTAGAAGAAACGAAGGAAGAAAAATTAAAAATAAATAAAAAATTAAAGCAGTTACCTGAAGTTGTGGCTGAAGCTATTAAAAGGCACAAAAGTCAAAAATTGGAAGGGGGATTATCTGCGAGGATTAATAAGGATAATGAGAGTGGTGTTGGTTTAAAGTAAGGGAATTTTTATTGTTAAAATACATATTAATATTTAAATAAGTTTTAAAAATTTTTAATATGGTCAGGTACACCCTTGGGGATGAGAAAAGGGTGTACGTAGAACTGGGTCCTGGAGGCACCGCTTAGGTCTCATCGTTCCTCACCACCCAGTGGCCAATCAACTTGAAAAAGTTTCGATGTATCTCTTCATCATATCCCTTCTATCTTTCATATGGGAGGAAGCTTATCAACAAAACCCCTAGAGCTTATTAATATTTTTCAATAAAAATTCTCCAATAAAAATTTTCCTACAGACACACAGTAGAACGAAGTCAAAGTCAACTAGCCCGTTCCCCTGCAGGTGTTTTGTCTCCATGGTTGAGTGGAAATGGGCGTTCTAATTCTAGGTATTTTTAAAATACGAAGATATTTGCGGACTGAGATATGCGGACAATTTTTTTCGGAGGAGTTCTGTCCGCAAAAAGTTTGTCCGCAAAGTTTGTCCGCAAAAATCGTCCGCAAATTTATTTATTAATTTTCCTAAAAATATTTTTTAAAAGGCGTTCCCATTGTGGAGGTCATCGATCATCAGCAGACCAATTAATTACCGAAAATAAAAATGCCAGTCAACAACAAACAAATAATTCCTCACCAAACAATATCCCCCAATTAACAATTGTATTAATGGGAGGCCCCAAAACAGGCAAATCCGCGCTCGTTAGCCAATTTCTTTGGGAATGTTTTCTGTCTGATTATCGCCCTACTGTTGAAGAATTTAATTGGGTAGAGTATGGATGTATTGAACAAAAGCTGTCTGGACCCAATTTTATGTTACAATTAATTGATAGTAGTGGAAGTAGGGATTTTCTGGCTATGAGACATTTGTATTATAGGATTGCTGATGCTTTTATGGTGAGTTAATTGGTTGGAAATGATTTGGAAAAATTCTTAGAAATATTCTAGGAAGGGGAATTTAGAGAAAAAATTTCTAAAATTAAAATAAATTTTTTGTCCGCAAATATTGTCCGCAAATGTATGTGACTTAGGTTTCGGTCTGTATCTTTTTTCTAAATAAAGCTTTAATTAAAATTTAAGTGAAGTTTAATAGAGAATGATTGTGGGCTATAAAATAGTTAAAAAATAATTTTCGGTTTAATAAATTTGTTAAGTTATGTATTTTAAAAGAGTCATGGTCGAGTAGATCAGTTGACACTTAATCTTCGGACTATAACTTTTTTATAGATAAAGATTTAATAAAAATTTAAAAAAGGTTTAATAGAGCACGTTTTGGGCTATATAATAGCCAAAGATCATATTTTTATATTTAAAATTTGTTAAGTTATGAATTTTAAAGCAGTCATGGTCGGGTAGTTCAATGGACAATAACTCTTTTTTATCAAATAAATGTGTAAAAATAATTATAAAATAATCTGATAACTTTGAGAATTAATTAAACCTATGAATAATTAAATATTTTAAATATTTTTAAAAATTAAAAAATTTCTTTAAAGGTTGTCTATGCAGCAGACGACCCTCAAAGCTATGCAGAAGCTTTAACTATGTTGAAAGAAATTGGGGAACAAAATACTAAAAATGTATTTTTTTAAATTTTATTTTCTTATTTTTAAATTATTTTTAAATTTATTTTTAGGCCCCAATTTTATTGCTTCAAAATAAAAGTGATTTGGTGCCTAGAAATGGCGGAGGAGATACTCCTCCCTCCCCGGCATTATTAAAGGATGAAGAAAAGGATGAACAGTTACTGGTTTCTTCTGTCAGAAGAATGAGGATCTCTGCAAAAAATCTGGAACAAGTAAAATTTTGGAAATATTTCAGAAAAATTTTTGTCCGCAAATAAAAAAAATTGTCCGCAAAAATTTGCGGACGTTCGCAAAAAATTAATTATGGCACTTAAAGATTAATTCTGATTTTTAAAAATTAATTCTGATTTTTAAGAAATAAATTCTGATTTTTAATAAGGTGAAAGGAGCATTTTCTTGGTTAATAGAAGAATTAGTACGGCGTTCAGAAAATATATTTTCCTCAACCCAAATTGACGGGAAACAACGCCCAACAATAATAACAACAGAAAATAACAATGGAATAATTAAAGGAAGAAAAAGAAATGGAAGTGGGCCAACTACAGGATTTTTACCTTCAAATAATGGCAAAATAGCTTTGTTAACCAGAAGAAGGCAGTCAATGCCGTCGAGAAGGACTGCTAGCGAATTGGGGATAGATGAACAGGCGTTGAAGCAGTTTATGAAGAGGTGGGAATAAATTAATTCTGATTTTTTAAAAATATAATTCTGATTTTTTAGAAATTAATTCTGAATTTTAAATAATTATTCTGATTTCTGAAAATAAATTCTGATTTTTTAAAAATAAATTCTGATTTTCAGGAATTAATTCTGAATCTTAAAAATATAATTCTGATTTTATTAATTTAATTTTGATTTTTAAAATTCTGATTTTGAGCTTTTAATAATTCTGATTCATACAGTAAACCTTATATCAGAATTAAATTAAAACATAAAATCAGAAATTAAAAAAATTAAAATAAGAATTAAATTAAAACTTTCCAAATTTTAAAATTCTGATTTCATGCTTTAATTAAATTCTGATTTTTTTAAATTAATTCTGTTTCAAGTTCAATTATTCCCTTTTAGATATGAAACTCAACAAGGCCGTAATGGGGTGAATTGTTGTATTCAATGAATCATAAAATTAAACTAAAATTGCTATTAAATGTGCCAAAAATTTTTTAATAAAAATAGATTATTCCCGGTGATTTAATTATATAAAAATTTTGATTTTTAGAAATAAATTTTATATTTATTTTTTCTCTAATCCGCAAAAAAAAGTCCGCAAGAAAGGCTCCCTTAATTATTCCCTTTTTTCTCCTACTAAAATAATTTTTAAAATTCTAAAATTTATACTAAAATGAAGAAAAGGAAAATTTTTAAATAAATAAAATTAAAAAAATTTTAGGATAGGAAAGGAATTTTCTATGGCCTCAAAATCGAGGCTATGTTCTTAAAAGAACTTGAAGTTTTCTCTCTTTTTTCACTTCAAAAATCTGCATTTTTTCTTAAAAAAAATTTTTTTTAGTTAATCAGATCCTTCTTCCTACTCTTCCTGATCAGAATAATAATTTCCTCCCTCCCCTTCATAGGTTGCTTCATCAGGATTATATCCTTCTTCCCCTCCGACATTATCATCTTCTTCATCTTTTTGCCCAATTCCACTCCCTCCTCCTCGAACAATCCCTTTACCTCTCTTATACGATTCATCACTCTCACGATTTTTTCTAAGAGCTCGATTGATATCTTTGTTCGTTCTATACTTACTATTGTATTTAAAACAAGTAGTACAAAGCCGTCCAAGCTGTTGAAAACAATTGCAAGTTGCATAGGTTGCATTGAAACGAAATTGACTTGGACTTCGTACAAGTAATGGGAAATCTTCTTGTGGCGGTAAGGACTGGTATGTATGATGGTATTCAACAGGTTGTATATCCTC